>BSYO01000005.1:28941268-29233768 GCA_033239525.1 Nepenthes gracilis | reverse complement strand
ACTCGAAACCCAAAATTTCAAACCCTACACCCTAAATCCTTCACCCTACACCCTAACCCCTAACCCCAAATCCCAAACTCTAAATCCTAAATTCAAAACCCTTAACCCCTAACCCCCTAAACTCTAACCCCTAACCCCTATCCCCTAAACCCTAAACCCTAGCCCTTAACCCCTATCCTCTAAACCCTAATCCCTAACCCTACCCTTAACCCTTATACTCTAAATCCTAACCCCTAAATCCTGAACCCTATACCCCAGCCCCCAATCCAAAATCCTAAACCCTGAACCCTAAACTAACCCTGAACCTTCAACCCAAAATTGTATATCTCAAATCCCAAATCTTAAACACCAAACCCCCAAGCCTAAACCCTGAATCATAAATCCCAAACCCTAAATCTCAAACCCCAACCCTAAACCCTTACTCTATACCCTAAACCCTAAAACCTAAACCATAATCCCTAAGCCCTAACCCCCAAATCCTAAACCCAAAACTATAAACCCAAAACCCAAAAATTAAAACCCAAAATTCGAAACCTCAAACCCTAAATTTCAAACCCCAAACCCTACACCCTAACCCCTAACCCCTAATCCCTAACCCCTAAACCCCAATCCCAAATCACCAAACTCCAAACTATAAACCTTAAATCCTAAACCCAAAACCCAAAATTTGAAAACCGAAACCCAAAATCCCAAACCCTACATCCTAAACCCTAACCCCAAATCCCAAACTCTAAATTCTAAATTCAAAACCCTAAACCCCAAACCTTAACTCCGAATCCCGAAACCCCTAATCCCCTAAATTGTAACCCCTAACCCCTATCCCCTAAACCCTAAACCATAGCTCCTAACCCCTATCCTCTAGACCCTAATCCCTAATCCCTAACCCTACCCCTAACCCTTATACCCTAAATCCTGAACCCTATACCCCAACCCCCAATCCAAAACCAAAATCCTAAACCCCGAACCATAAAACCAACCCCTGAACCTTAAACTCAAAATTGTAAATCTCAAATCCCAAATCTTAAACACCAAACCCCAAGCCTAAATCCTGAATCATAAATCCCAAACCCTAAATCTCAAACCCCAACCCTAAACCCTAAACCATAACCCCTAACCCCTAAATCCTAAACCCAAAACTCTAAAACTGAAACCTAAAAATCAAAACCCAAACCCCAAACCTCAAACCTCAAATTCCAAACCCCAAACCCTACACCCTAACCCCTAACCCCTAAACCCCAATCCCCAATCACCAAACTCCAAATCTTAAATTTTAAATTCTAAACCCAAAATCCAAAATTTGAAAACTAAAACCCAAAATCCTAAACCCTACACCCAAAATCCCAAACCCTACACCCTAAACCCTACACCCTACACCCTAAACCCTGACCCCAAATCCCAAACTCTAAATCCTAAATTCAAAACCCTAATCCCCAAACCTTAACCCCTAATCCCGAAACCCCTAACCCCCTAAACTCTAACCCCTAACCCCTATCCCCTAAACCCTAAACCATACCCCCTAACCCCTATCCCCTAAACCCTAATCCCTAACCCTTATCCCCTAAACCCTGAACCCTAGACCCCAAACCCCAATCCAAAACCCAAAATTCTAAACCCTGAATCCTAAACTAACCATGAACCTTGAACCTGAAATTATAAATCTCAAATCCTAAATCCTAAACGCCAAACCCCAAGCCTAAACCCTAAATCATAACTCCCAAACCCTAAGTCTCAAACCCCTAACCCTAACCCAGACTTGAAACCCTAACCCCTAACCCCTAACCCTCAACCCTAAATCCTAAACCTGCAACCCCAAACCCTTAATAACCCTAAACCCGAAACTTTATTAACCCTAAACCCTAGACCTTAAACCATAACCCTAATTCTAACCCCTAAACCATAAATCCTAAACCCTACACCTAACACCCTAAACCGTAAACCCTAGACCCTAAATTCTAAACCTTAAACCATACACCCTATACTCTACACCCTAAACCCTAAACCCTACACCCTATACCCTACATCCTAACCCCTAACCCTAACCCTAACCCTAAACCCTAAACCTCAAACCCTAACCCTAAACCCAAACCCTCAACCCTAAACCCAACCCAAAACCAAACCAAAACCCAAACCTAAAATCCTAACCCCTAAACCCTAACCCCTAACCCCTTAATTCTAAACCCAAAACTCTAAACTCGAAACCCAAAAATCAAAACCCAAAATCCAAAACCTCAAACCCCAAATTCCAAACCCCAAACCCTAACCCCTAATCCCTAACCCCTAAACCCCAAACCCTAAACCCCATTTCCCAATCCCTAAACTCTAAACCCTAAACCTTAAACCCAAAATCCAAAATTTGAAACTTAAAACTCAAAATTTCAAACCCTACACCCTAAACCCAAACCCCAAATCCCAAACTCTAAATCCTAAATTCAAAACCCTAAACCCCAAACCTTAACCCTTAAACTTGAAACCCCTAACCCCCTAAACTCTAACCCCTAACCCCTATCCCCTAAACCCTAAACCATACCCCCTAACCCCTATCCCCTAAACCCTAATCCCTAATCCCTAACCCTACCCGTAATCCTTATCCCCTAAATCCTAACCCCTAAGCCCTAAACCCTAGATCTCAAACCCCAATCCAAAACCCAAAATCCTAAACCCTAAACCCTAAACTAACCCTGAATCTTGAACCCGAAATTATAAATCTCAAATCCCAAATTCTAAACGCCAAACCCCGAGCCTAAACCCTAAATCGTAAATCCCAAACCCTAAATCTCAAACCTCAACCCTAACCTTAACCCTTACCATAACCCCAACCCTTGCCCCAATCTCCAAAATCTAAACCCCAAACCCTAAACCCTAAATCCCAATCCAAAACCTAAACCCTAGACCTTAAACCAACCTTGAACCCTAAACCTTGAATCTAAAATTATAAATCTCAAATCCCAAATCCTAAACACCAAACCCCAAGCCTAAACCCTAAATCTCAAACCCCAACCCTAACCTTAACCCTTACCATAACCCTAACCCTTATCCCAACCCCCAAACTCTAAATCCCAAACCCTAAACCCTAAACTCTAAATCCCTATCCCCTAACCCATAGACCCTATCATTGACCCCTAAACCCTAACTCGTAAATCTTTAAACCCTGACCATTAAACCCTAATTCCTGACTCCTAAACCCTAATCCGTAAATCCATAAATCCTAAACCTTAAACGCTGAACCCAAAACCCAAACCCTAAATTTCAAACCCTGAACCCTAAATACTAATCCATCAACCCTCAACCATAACCCTAAATTCTAAATCATAAACCTTAAACTTCTAACCCTAAACCTTGAATCATAAGCCCCTAGCCCCTAGCTCCAAGCCTAGTCCCTAACCCCTAACCTCTAAAGCCTAACCCTTAAATCCTAGACCCTAAATTTTAAACCTCTTACCCCGAACCTCAGACCCCAATCCCTAAATTTTAAACCCTAAATCCTAAATTTTGAACCCCAAATCCGAACCCCTTACACCTAATCTTGAATCCTAAATCCTAAACCCTAATCTTAACCCCTAACACTAAATTCCAAATCCTAAACTTCAAACTGTAAATCCTAAACTATAATCCCTAAACCATAACCAGTAACCCCTAACCCCAAACTCTAAACCCTAAACCAAACCCTAAACCCTAAAACCCATACCCAAAACCCCAAAAAGGACCAAGATAAGGTTTATTCTTGAATTTATTTTGTTGGCAATTGTCATAATTATACATGAAATGAGTTACATGCCAATGCAAGTTAGGCCAATTGACCCAATGGGTGCAACCGTTTGTTAGTGGCTACACTACCTAAATGACCTCTAATAGGAGAGGCATGAAGTACTTAAAGCAATTTGCTATGTTTCTCAGAAAACCCACATAAATTATATTATGATATTTCAAAATCCCATAAGCTTTTAAGGAGGGTTGTTATTTGAATTTGTTAAGAGAGAGTTTGAGGGATTGTGCCCATTGATCACCCTTATAGTTGATAACCACTTCTTGAAACCACAATGGTATTATGGCCGAGGAACTATGCAATTTGTAAGTCTCCAATTACCTAGATAATGCATTAGCTACAATATTTTGCAAACCTTTCTTGTATTGAATTGTACACTGTAATCCTAAAAACTTTGTAAGGCTTTTAAAAATAGAAGTTAACTTCTACTCCAAAAGGGGTTCGAGGCTCTCTTGTTCTATGCGAATGATAAAGGTTGATGTTGAAAGAAGTAGTGCCACTTAATGATAGCAAATAAGATGGCTAATAATTTCCTTTCATAAGAAAATCGTCCTTGATTGACTAGCCCAAATGGTTTGCTAATAAAAGCAGTAGGGCGGCCTTTGTATTGTGGCATTGCCCCTATGCCTAAACTAGAAGCATCGACTTGTTTGACAAGCATCTCTTTAAAATCTAGTAAGGCTTAAACGGGGGCCTTTGTCAAAAAAATTCTCCTCTCTTCTTCCCTCTCTTCTTGCGCCAAAATCCTAGCCCCCCTCACTCTCTCTCCCTGATCCCTTCCGTCATTATCTTCAGATTTGGGGATCCTGCTTCTCCAAAAGAAGCAGGATCTCCTGCTTTTCCCATCATGACCATTGGATTGAATTAATGTTCAATCCAATGGTCATAATTTAAAGATATAAAAAAATATTAAATATAGTTATAATTTTTTAAATAATATTTAAATTTTAGCCATTAGATTTTTTTCAATCCAATGGCTGAGAGGGGAGAAGCAGGGGATCCTACTTCTCTAAGAAAAGCAGGATTTTTGTTTTTTTTTTTCATATAATATTATAATATATATATATATATATTCTATTTTAGTTTTTTTTTAATTTTAAAATCCAAATCGATATCTGAGCTACAATATAAACTCACCTCGGGGGACAATACGGGTGCACATTGAGCGCCAGTCCAACTGATCTAATTATCCTTCTAATTTTTTTAATATCAAATTAATTTTTTACCACGTCCAAATTACTCAAAATTTTAATTAATATTAAATTAATTCAAATAAAAATTTGAGATATTACAAGATTCGGGTTTAAAATAAAAAAACTAGACCCGTTTTTTGATTGGATACCAAAATAAGATGGTTTCCTAATTTATTCGACAATTTAGATCTAGAAACGTATCAAATATATTTTATAAAAAATAATAATCCAAATCAATGTAATTTTATTACATTTGTTATTTTATTTTGAAATAAAATGACATTGAGATACTACACTTATCACTTTGTTATTATTATTACTATTATTATTATTATTATTGCCAATATAAATATAAATACTACAGCATTCTAGATTAAGCAATTAGTTCATAAGATAATGCATTAGATAATAACATTATTTAAGATGAACAAAAGCAAACACTAATAATTTGAATGATTTATCTCATCTCAATGGTATGATTTAATTTGATGTAAATTTAAAGCATGGTGTGTAACTTAAATACAAATAACAATTTAAATTGTACTAAACCAATTCGTGTCTGCTAGAATGAGACATATGCTTTGCTAAACTAATTTGTATGTGAGTTAGAATTACACTTCAATATATAAATTTAAATAAATCCTTCTTACACAAAAAAAAAAAAAAAAAAACCTTTTGGGTCCAATTAATTTTTTTAATATGTCATTTTAGTAATTTAATGTGTTCAATAATCAATGGACATAATAGGGGGACCAATCGGATTAAAGAAATAGGATGTTTTCGGAAGGAGCAGCTGAGGTGATGGCGGGGGAGAGTACACAGAGCAAGAGCGTGACGAAATTATGCAGGCTACAGCTCAATTTTGCCAGCTGGCAGTACTGGGTAGTCAATTGGCCGACCCTTATCCTCTTCTGCTTTCTGCGGCACTTTTTAATTTTAATTTGAGGAGACTTATGTAAAATTAAATAATTACTCTAGGTTTTTTTGGTAAGCAAGATAATTACACGTTACTACTCGATGTTTCCTCAAATTCGTGTGGGTCGTATTATTATTCATTATTCATTCGAAAGCGTACCACCGGAACTCTAGTCTGTAGAGAAAAAAGACGGTAGATACAAGGTAAGGAGAAAGGGCCAAAACCCTAGATTTGTTTTCAACTCAAATTAGGAATTTAATTTTCATTCTTCAAAATCATATTTTCAGATCCTTGGAACAATAAGCCTAGGTCAGTGCCAATTTCCTTTTCGTTTCTTATTCGTCTGTTGGCATAATTGCATTCTCTACAGCTTCCACAGTCCGTTTCAGTTCATTCAATCTTATCCATACTTGGAACTCAATAGATTTTGTCCCGGTTGTAAGATTACAATCTTAATGAACAAGTCTTGTTTTATGGAATTTTTCATAATTCGATTTCAAACTCTAATTGTTTTTTGAAAGAAACAAATCATTGTGATCATAGTATGATTGAATAAGAGGTTGATAAGTCGTCGTCTTCTGCAGATCGTGTAATTGTACAAAGAAAGCAATCTTGTGTTGATTGAAATACGTGATCCTTGTGAGGGTTTTGACAAGGAAGAATTGATTTTAAAGATTATAAAAAATGATGTCTAGATCGTATACCAATCTGTTGGATCTAGCTTCTGGGAATTTTCCAGTCATGGGGCGTGAAAAGAAGCGCCTTCCACGGGTGATGACCGTTGCAGGGGTTATATCCGAGCTTGATGATGATCAAGCTAATAGTGTCTCCTCAGATGTTCCATCGTCAGCTGTTCAGGATCGAATAATCATAGTTGCTAACCAGCTGCCTGTAAAAGCCAAGCGTAGGCCGGATAATAAAGGTTGGAGCTTTAGCTGGGATGATGATTCATTGATGCTACATTTAAAGGATGGGTTACCCGAGGATATGGAGGTTATCTATGTTGGCTCCTTGATGGTCGAAGTGGATGCAGATGAACAAGATGATGTGTCACAGATTTTGTTGGAAAGGTTTATGTGTGTCCCTGCTTTTCTGCCCCCAGATATCCATAGCAAGTACTACCATGGGTTTTGTAAGCATCATTTGTGGCCGCTTTTCCATTATATGCTTCCATTTTCAGCCAGCGACGATGGCCGTTTCGATCACTCCTTGTGGGAGGCATATGTGGCCGCAAACAAGATATTCTCACAGAGGATTATTGAAGTGATTAACCCCGAAGATGACTATATTTGGATCCATGATTACCATTTGATGGTTTTGCCAACTTTTCTGAGGAGGCGTTTCATCAAGCTGAGAATGGGATTTTTTCTCCACAGCCCATTTCCTTCTTCTGAGATATATAGGACTTTACTGGTTAGAGAAGAGATACTCAAGGCATTACTGAATACAGACCTTATAGGATTCCATACCTTTGATTATGCTCGGCATTTTCTTTCTTGTTGTAGTCGGATGCTAGGTTTGGAGTATAAATCAAAGAGGGGTTATATTGGGTTGGAATACTATGGGAGGACCGTGGGAATAAAGATAATGCCAGTTGGAGTCCATCTGGGGCAAATTGAATCTGTCTTGAGGCTTGCTGATAAGGAGTGGAGAGTGCAGGAACTCAAACAACAGTTTGAAGGAAAGACTGTCTTGCTTGGAGTTGACGACATGGACATCTTTAAAGGTGTCAATTTGAAGCTTTTAGCTATGGAACAAATGCTGAAGCTGCACTCAAAGTGGCAGGGAAGAGCAGTTTTGGTGCAAATTGCAAACCCTGCTAGAGGAAGAGGCAGAGATCTTGAGGAGATACAAGCTGAAATCCACGCTAGCTGCAAGAGAATTAATCGTACCTTTGGGCAGCCTGGTTATGAACCGATTGTCTTTATTGATAGGCCAGTTACCTTGAGTGAAAGGGCTGCATACTTCACCATTGCTGAGTGTGTTATTGTTACAGCAGTCAGGGATGGAATGAACCTTACGCCATATGAGTACATTGTGTCCAGGGAAGGTGTCTCAGAATCTGAGTCTGGTTCGGAATCAGGTGGACCCAAGAAGAGCATGCTGGTGTTATCAGAGTTCATAGGGTGTTCTCCTTCGCTTAGTGGTGCCATCCGGGTAAACCCATGGAATATTGAGTCAACAGCTGAGGCAATGAATGAGGCAATCTCAATGGCTGATGCTGAGAAGCGGTTGCGCCATGAAAAGCATTATAGATATGTTAGTTCTCATGATGTTGCATATTGGTCAAGAAGCTTTTTCCAGGATTTGGAGAGGACGTGCAAAGACCATTTTAGGAAAAGGTGTTGGGGAATTGGTTTGAGCTTTGGTTTCAGAGTGGTAGCCCTTGATCCTAACTTCAAAAAGTTGTCTATCGATGCTATTGTTTCTGCATTTTCAAGGGCTAAAAGCAGGTCTGTACTGCTAGATTATGATGGCACTGTGATGCCACAGACATCCATCAATAAAGCACCCAATCAAGAGGTCATCACAATCATCAATAAGCTTTCTGGTGACACTAACAGCACTGTCTTTATTGTCAGTGGAAGAGGAAGAGAGAGTTTAGGCAAGTGGTTTTCTCCATGCAAGAAAGTTGGCATTGCAGCCGAGCATGGATATTTTATGAGGTACCAAATCTGTCATGCTCACTTGTTGCTTATGTACGGACACTGCCTTAAATGCTTTCTTGATCAGGTGGCCTGCAGAGGATGAATGGGAAATTTGTGGGCCGAGTGCTGATTATGGGTGGATACAGATAGCCGAGCCTGTCATGAAATTATATACTGAAGCTACTGATGGTTCATATATAGAAACAAAGGAGAGTGCCTTGGTTTGGCACCATCGGGATGCAGATCCAGGGTTTGGATCCTGCCAAGCAAAGGAGATGCTAGACCACCTAGAAAGTGTATTAGCAAATGAGCCTGTTGCCGTGAATACAGGCCAGTACATTGTTGAAGTGAAGCCAAAGGTACGAAATCCACCTTTTCATTGTCAGCCTTCGTGAGTGAAATAGTTAATTCTTGAAAAATTATATTAATAAATAACTTTAATGTCATACTAATGTCAATTGATGAATTATGTCAAATCTTCTTTTGCAAGTATTTTCTGTAAAAACTGAGTGAAAGGGGTGAGCGTTACTTACCAGTCATGGCAACTTTTTTCTTGTGTGACTGAAGTGGAAAATATGTTATTAGCATCTAGGAGTTGATCATGATGCATGGTCATTTACATGGTGTCAAAGAGGTAATCACCTCACAGGATCAGATGCTAGGGTTTGACTAATTACTTCTTGATAATTGTTGCAAGATAGAAGGGGAAGAGATGAGTTCTTTTTTTCACCATTTGGTCCAATCTTCGTGCAGATGTATGAAGCAAATTGGATTATACTAAATTTTTGTGCTTCCCTTGCCATAGTAATATCTTAGGGTTTGTGTAGATAATTGTATAGTAGTTAATCATTACTGTTGTTTTATTGTCGACCTATACTAATTTAGTAGTTAGGAAACCTTGCGCTTTTTGAGTACTGTCTATCAAGTAACCATTATGAAGACTGGGGATCCTTCGGTCATCCGGGTGAATCAATGTTTTCTATACTGGACAAGATAGAATAGGGGGTCCACATTAGTGGAAGGCCAATAAAATTTTGGGGACTGCAAATAGAACTCATCAATAGAGAACTGGAAAGCTGTTAAGTTCCTGGCTATAGTGGTTCGACCTGCTTGACTGGTGACCTAATGATTTTCGGTTTATTGGCCTTTTCTTCTCAGAGCTGATAGAGACATGTGACTTGAAAGTTTTTGGTTTGGACCATAGAAATAGCCTCTTTACAATGTAGAAGTAAGGCTATACATCCGGTCCTTCCTATATCCCATGATATGAGAGATTTTTGTACTAGGTTGTCCTTACTGCTGATAAAAAATGTTAAATATTTTACTATTCGTTCAACATTGTAATGCTATGTTATGCATTAGTGATCAGAGTTTATGCCAGGGGTTCAATTCACACTTATGTATGTTTTCTTCCTTTTTTAGTGACTTTGTTTGAGTGCATAAAATAAAGTATATATTATCAACTCTAAGAAAACACCTGGTCAGTAGTGTTAGACTGTCAGGTTAATGCACAATCTGAATCAAGACATTCGTGGTTTGAGCTTCTTTACATGCACTTCTTTTTCGAAAGTCGTTTGCATTGCTTTGTGAATCAGAAAACACTTTCCAATCTGGTTAGGGGTCTAACAGATCATCCAGTCTGACCAGATTTGATCCGTTTCCACTGGTTCTTGGATAATCCAGGTCATATTAGCTTGTCCTACCCAGTTTGGGAACAATGGCATGAACAGCTATCCTTGTTTAGGGTTTGTTTTGCTCCATTGAGTTTGACTTGTTTTGAAAGAGAACACTAATATATAAGTGTTTGTGGATTCTCTCCATCTCTTGTTCGATCTATGCAATTATATTGGCGTATAAAATTTTCTTTAGTACTTGATCAAGTTTCTGTCTCTGAAGCATTGCTCTCAAAGAAAGGATGAGGAAGAAGAGTGTTCCATGTAGCATTGTGGTAACATATTCGTAAATGAGATGCTACATTGCAGCTGTTCTTAAATGGTCAGGGCCACAGTACTGTGTCAATCAGAGTTGTGCATGGCAGTGGCAACTTGACAAGCTCCAGATTGTGCATGGGCCTCTGCAGTTTTGGGGAATGCTAGTAGTTGGCACAGAAAAAGCTAGTAACTTTATGCATTACTTAAGTTCAATGTTTGGATTTGCTAGCAAGTAGCTTGTGATAGTGGGCAATGGGGCCTTCACTCCTCCGAGAGCTAAATTAGCCCCAAACCCTTCTTAGTGGGGACCATGGTCTTAAAGTTTCCATCTCACTTAGGTAGATAATGCCTAACTGAGCTACCAGCAATAAGACGAGCCCTGAGGAATGTTGAGAGGATGCTCAACAGTTTCACAAGTTTGAAATAGAATAAGCATTGTGATGTAGGGAAGGAGAAAAGTAGGGAAGAGAGATAGAGATAAGAATAAAGATTAGATGAGTAAAGACAATAAAGAGAAGAAACCAATGGAGAGATGAGGAAGTCATAATTACTCAATCTCACAAAATCTCAAAATATTTATTCATTCATTCAATGATTCAAATAATAGAGCATAGGGTCTTTATAAAGAGAAATTCTAGGCCTAAGATAACTTGATAACAAATTATTTATTTCTAAAAATAAAAAAAATTACAATAAAATCATATAAATAAGAGCAAATAAAATCAAACCAGTATCTTGCCTAATAAGTAAAGCAAATAAAATAAAAGCCAATAAAATCGGAATCTCTTCTAATCAGAATTTCTTGAAATATTTGATATCCGCATCAATTCTCCCCGAGTGGTTGGAACTCAACCCCGTCGAGTTAAAACTTCTGTAGGGAACTTCCCAACCGCAAGCCAAGCAGTGGTGCAAGCGGCCGCCAACGTTACTAGACACGTGAGAGGGGAGCCGAAATTGGACTAAGCTGCTAATGTTGTCTGAAGAAATATGACTTGGGCCTGAAGATGTGCAATTCTGCGAACTCTAAAAGAGTTACAATATACCTGGGTCAAATTGGTAGTGTGTCTCGCAAGCAATCCAAGCAGTCTCGGACTCTCTCTGGCCAATTCATTTGACAAGGAAGCGCTAAATCGCTCCATTCCTGGGAGACATAAGCTGCTCATTTAGAATAGTATCAATTTTATTATTGTGTACCGGGAGGGTGGAAAGTTGTGTAGGAATGGATGGACATGCAATATATGGTACATCTGGGGGCACATCAAAGGGAGCAATCGGTGGATTAAAACTAACTTTAAAAGCAAGGAATTGGGTACCATAGAAAGTAGTATAAAAATCAAAATGAGATAGAATACCAATAACATATATAGTTGACCCAATTTGCTATAAAATTTTAAATGAACTAGCATTATAAGTATGCAATGTAGAAACGGGCCTATATAGACACCGCTCTGGTTTGATTCAAACCATAACATAGCCTCTAACATGAAATGCAGCGTGTGTTATATGCACATCGATTTGAAAGTGATATGAGGCATGAATTGTCGCCAAAGGTTTATTCATCTCAATGTGTACGTCATGAAGATATGGTGGTGCAAAAGTTTTGGCCGTCATGGATGGATGAACACGTGGGGACATCGAGATAAGGTCTAATAGTTTTGGAAAGGCCCTAAGAATAATATCAGCAAACACAATAGACTCGATGATAGCTACATGTTTAAATGCCATAAGACTAATAATATATAATTCTTTTGTCTCGACGATAGCGTTTTTTCCATTGAGAGTCATCGATGTTGGGGGTAAAGGATGGATGTGAATTTTCTTACATTTATGAACAAAAGAATAGGAATTAAAACGACCTTTGATTATAATATCCAAGTCGTATAGAAAAGGACGCCCGAGAATGACGACTCTCGTTCATTGGTATAACGTCACACCAAATGTGATCTTTGTACTCTAAAAATTGAATGGGTACAAGATAATATTCTTTAACAGATATAGAAAATATGTCAATCCAAAAAACGCTGTATGGATTAAGGTGTGAGACCGCCTTTAACCTTAAACGAGAAATAGTGTTAGTAGAAACCGCATTAATGTAACTACCGCTATCCAAGATAACCTTGCAAACCTTCTTGATGCGGACATCCAAGACAAATATTCACTTTTATTTGCCTTCCAAATATGAAGACTTGCTTTTATTTGTTTTCCAAATTAGTTGTGATTTTATCTTCATTTATTTGATTTTATTTGATTTCCATTTTACTTTTTCAATTATTTGCTTATGATTTTGTTTCCAATTTTCTTTCACATCGGATTCTCTATATAAGAATCCTTAGGACAATTGATTGATTATTGAATGAATGAATGAGTATTTGATAAATTGATTGCAATTGAGCAATTGTGCTTCCCTTCCTCTCTCCCCTTTGATTTGATCCCTTTCTTGTCCCTACTCATCTAGTCTAACTTCTTGTCTTTACCCATCTATTCTTCTTCTCTCTACTTTCACCCTCTCCCCTACATCAAATTGGTATCAGAGATAAAAATCCTATTTTTGCCGCCAGCAACACCCTTCTCACACCCAATACCCAGCCACACAACTTCCTGCCACCAACTGCCCACCACCACCACCAGTGTCCCGCCACCCTACCAGTTCTTCTGTGCATCCTCTCCACCATCACTGCCTCCTCTTCTACTGTCAAAAAAAAAAAAAAACGAAGTTGTGATTTTTGCCCACCTCTGCCAAACGAAAAAAAAAAGGAGAAAGTTGTGATTTTTTTCTCCTGTGCCCACATCTGCCAAACGAAAAAAAAGAAAAAAAAAGAGGCAGAAAGAAGAAGCAGCAGCAAAGCTACAGAGCACTCTCGAAGAGGCCAACACAACCCACAAAGCAACAATCCTCACCCGACTCAGCCCTTACAGTCGACGTCGCCGCCACAAGCCATCCTCGTCGCCGGTTACCGCCCAGCCAAATCGAGCCCAACACAACCATCCAAACCACCACGTTCATCTTCTCTACCCAATCCACCTAAACCCTAAACGACAGTTCACCCCAGTCCTACCACCACCAAATAAACCCTAGCCTCCACTGTCCTCCAGAGAAGAAGAACAAACCAAAGAAAGGGAGTCGAAAGAGAAGTCACAAATCGGGTGTCCCAAATATTCGTTTTCATTCTCTGCCATTGTCTTCGCCCTCGTTCTTCTTCGTCTTCGTTGCTTCATTAGATTCGTTCCCGACATCATCTTCTTCATCTGCGTTCGTCTTTGTCGTCACCATCATCGCCGTCGTTGTCGCCTTCATCGCCGTCGCCAACCCTGTTGTAGCCGCCGCCTGAGAGGGCCGTCGCGCACTGAGCAGCCGCGCCTCTCTTCTCTACTTTTTTCTCTGCGTCTGTGCTTTGCGGCTGAGTAAACAGCAGAGACAGGCGTGTCATAGGAAGAAAAAACAAAAAGAGGAAAACAGTAACCGAGGGAAAAGGGAAAAAAAAAAAAGAGCAAAAAAAAAAGAGAGAGAGAAAAAAAAAACAGAGAGAGAAAAAAAACACAAAAAAAAAAGAAAAAAAAAAGAGGAAAAAAAAAATCAAACAATAGCAGATTTCCGCAGATTTTGGCCCAATCTCAAACAAGTGGGTCAGATCATCTCCGAGGCAGTTTCAACAAGCCGGTCAAATCATCTCCAGGTGTGTTTGTTCCATCTTCTTTTGAGTAACATATTTTGTTCATCTTTAATAGTATTTAATTTTATCTACGTGTGCCATTTTTTATTCACGCCCTCTCACTACCACTTGACACGCCCTCTCGCAATTGATTATCACTTTATAATTTTAATAGACTAGCAATACTAGTTTGCCTGATCGGAACCATACAAATCTCACAAAAAAAAAAATTGAATTGCCTCAATTGTTTATTGATCTCAAGCCGTTTGGTGTTGTATGCATTTGCGAAGTGGTCGAATTATTTACCATAATACCCTTGATCTAAGCATGGACTCTAACCAATTTGAAATATTGAGTCAACAATTAGCCCAATTAGCTTCCAGTCAACAGCAATTACAAAATCACATGATTGCCATTCAAGCTGACTTGGCCACCACTAATCAGACAAATTTGGATCTTGCAAATCGAGTCGCCACTTTAGAACTAGGGCCTCACTCATCGAGATCTTTGAAAACTCGATGCATCACACAAATAAAGCTCATCGACGAAGGCAAAACAGATTTACCCCTAGTAGACACGATCGCAGGCCTCGATACTATAATCAAGAGCGGGATCCGAATGACCACCTTTTCAAAAATATCAAATTGATGCCCTACTTTTGATGGTCATTGGACCCTCGAGTTTTCACTCGATAGGTTCGCGACATGGATCATTTCTTTGAATGGTATGGCGTGTCGAGAAAGGCGAAGAGTTCAATTTGCCCGACCTTAAGTTGGCCGTGGCCTTGATTATATTGGGAGAGTGTGGAGGACCTCTGATTCGGCGTCAAGCCGCCTGTTCAGTTGGGCTGAAATGGCGGCGTCTTCACGAGAAATATTTACCCGCTCCTCCTACGGTAGCCACTTACTCGACCGGTGGAATTCCCACTGCGGCAAGGTAATCGGTCCGTGGCTCAATATGTGACTCGATTTGATGATTTTGAATGAGGTGTCACATCATTGAGGACGAAGCCATGACGTTGAGTAGGTTCCGACAAAGAGTTACGAGGATCTTAGGAGAGAACTTGTCCTTCGTGGAGTTTCAACTTTGGACCATGCGTATAATTTGGTCCGCGACTTTGAGTTAGTTACCGGGATGCCGTATCGTCGATCTACATCACACACTCCTGTCATCAATTCCAAGTCCTGGCGTAGGAACCCTCCCTCCACCGTCGCCCCTGAAGAGAACCTCGGAAAGGATGTTGAAGCCCCGAAAAGACATTCTCAATTACAGTGTTTCAACTGTAAAGGTTTTGGGCATATTTCTTCCAAATGTCCGAGTAAAACTTTATTTATTAACGGACAAAATGAAATACATAAGGAACTCCTTGAAGAACAAGTCTATGAACCTAAATTAGAGGAGTTTGATGACCTGAATGATGATGACCTTGACATATTTGTGAGCTGCATTCGACCTACTTCCTCTCATTTAGACTCCGATTCTTCCTCCCTCGGTACACCATTTTTAGGCGTTGTGCGATGCACATTGACGCAATCCAATGAAGCTGATGATTGGCGTCGTCACGCTATTTTTCACACTTACATCAAAGTGAACGAGAAAGCTTGCAAGTTAATCGTGGATAGCGGTTGTTGCATCAATGCAGTCTCTGCTAATATTATTTCTCGTTTGGGATTAAAGGCGGTCCCACACCCTAGTCCTTACAGCGTTTCTTGGATTGACACGTCTTCTATATCTGTTAAAGAACGTTGTCTTGTACCGATTCAATTTTTAGAGTACAAAGATCATATTTGGTGTGATGTCATCCCAATGGACGTGGGTTATGTCATTCTTGGGGCGCCCTTGGCTCTACGACTTGGATGTGACAATCCAGGTCGTTCCATTCTTGCTCTTTTGTTCACAAGGGAAGAGGATTCGCCTCTATTCCTTACCTCCAAAACCCACGACTCCCAGCAACAAAGAACGGACCGTGGTAGTGGCGAAGGATTACATATTATCACTCCCACCGCATTTGAACGGGCGTGTCGGTGAGTCGATTGTGTTCGCCCGTTATCATCCTCGAGACCTTGCCGAACTCTTCTACACCAATTTCTAATGAGGCCCGTCAAATTCTCCAAAACTTTCAAGATGTTTTCCCTGATGACCTACCCAATCACTTACCACCTTTACGCGAAATTCAACATGCCATTGATTTTACTTGGTGTGTCACTCCCAAACCTCCTCATTCTGAGAATGAATTCTATCAACATCTTTGACTCCGGACAAGTAGACGAACTCCTTGAAGGATTTCATTCGAGACAAGATGAGTCCTTGTGCGATGATCGCCCTCTTAACACCTAAGAAGGATGGGTCTTGGAGGATGTGTGTTGATAGTCGAGCAATCAATAAAATCACCGTGAAATATCGTTTTCCCATTCCTAGACTTGATGACATGTTAGATATAATGGTTGGTGCCACAATTTTTTCCAAAATTGATCTAAAGAGTGGTTACCATCAAATCAGAATTCGTCCAGGGGATGAGTGGAAAACAGCTTTCAAAACAAAGGACGGCCTCTATGAATGGTTGGTCATGCCTTTTGGGCTCTCTAACGCACCAAGCACTTTCATGAGAGTCATGACCCAGACTTTACGGTCTTTTATGGGACGATTCCTAGTAGTTTATTTTGATGATATCCTCATTTACAGTAAGACCAAGGAGTAACATGTAGAACACCTCACACAGGTCTGCCTTACTCTGAGAAAAGAAAACTTATTTGCTAACCTTAAGAAATGTTCCTTCTTCTCAGACAAAGTGGCTTTCTTGGGCTTTATTGTTTCTTCTGACGGGGTTTCTGTCGACCCTGCAAAGATCCAGGCAATCATAAATTGGCCGGAACCCAAATCCATCCACGAAATTCGAAGTTTTTACGGCTTGACCACATTCTATCGCCGGTTCATCAAGGGTTTTAGCACAATCATGGCTCCCCTCACTGAGTGCATGAAGAAGGGTGACTTCACTTGGTCTCCTGATGCTGCCAAAGCTTTCAAACTCATCAAAGACAGGATGACCATAGCTCCTGTCATGCGACTTCCTGATTTTTCCAAGGTATTTGAAGTAGAATGTGATGCGTCAGGTGTAGGAATAGGAGGAGTTCTTAGTCAAGAACGCCACCCAATTGCCTACTTTAGCGAAAAGTTGAATGATGCCAAGCGACGGTATTCTACTTATGATAAGGAGTTGTATCTTTGTCGTCTGGCACTCCGCTCTTGGCGCCATTACTTACTCCCTCGAGTTTGTCCTCTATTCGGATCATGAAGTTCTTGATTCCTCGACTCTCGGAGAAGAAATTAAATTATAGGCACGGTCGATGGATCGAGTATTCTGAAGTATATTCTTTCGTCTTGACAAAAAAAGGCGTTGAGAATCAAGTGGTGATGCCTTGAGCCGTCGTTTGACCCTCCTCTCTGTTGTTTAAGTTAAAATTGTTGGCTTTGAAAAGCTTAAGGAAGAATATGAGTCCCGCTTTCGATTTTAGCAAAATCTTCCTCGCTTTCTGATGTGGGCACTTGGGCCGACAAAGACGGACGGATTTCGTCTTCGGGATGGGTACTTATTCCGAGTTAATAAACTTTGCATCCCGAAAACGCTCATCCGAGATTTCATAGTGTGGGAAGTTCATGCTGGTAGTTTATCTGGCCATTTTAGACGTGATAAGACCATTGAGGAGGTTGAGCGACAATTTTATTGGCCTAGTTTGAAGAAAGACGGGACTAGAATTGTCAGTACTTGTCGAATATGCCAACTCGTCAAACACCCAAAGCAAAACACTGGCCTCTACACTCCTCAACCTATACCTAATGGTCCTTGGCAGGATGTTAGCATGGATTTTGTGTTAGGGCTTCCCCGTACCTCTCAGAAACACGATTCCATATTTGTCGTTGTGGATCGTTTTTCTAAAATGGCCCACTTCATCCCTTGTAGTAAGATGGCGATGCTTCTCGAGTCGCTCGCTTTTATTTCACCGAGAGATTGTCAAGGCGTATGGTCTTCCTAAGACCATTGTTTACGATCGGGATGTTCGTTTCACTGACCATTTTGGCGGACCACATGGGCATGGTCGGTACCAAATTAAAATTTTCCACCTGCGTACCACCCTCAAATGGATGGTCGGGCAAGTCGTCAATCGGAGTTTAGGTAACCTCTTACGGTGTTTGGTCCAGGAGCATCTTAGGAGTTGGGACTTGATCCTACCAACGGCCCAACTTGCATATAATAGTTCTTTCAATAAATCTCTCGGTATGAGTCCGTTTGAAGCTGTGCATGGTTACAAACCCCGAAAATCATTGGACCTTATCCCGATGTCTCCACATGTTAGTGTGTCCATGACTGCCGAAACTTTTGCACAACATCTTCACGATTTACACATCGAGATCAATAAGCAATTAGAAGCAAGCAATGCCACATATAAACTGCATGCTGATTCTCATAAAAGACATGTTGAATTCAATATAGGAAATTATGTTATGGTTCGTATCAGACCAGAACGGCGCCTACATGGGCACGTCTCTAAACTGCAGGCTCGTAGTGCTGGTCCCTTTAAAATTTTACAGCGAACTGGATCAAATGCATATGTTCTTGACATTCCATCCCATTTTGGTTTTCATCGTACTTTCAATGTGGAAGATCTCATTGCGTATAAAGGCAACTTTTTTCCACCTGGGGATCCCTTTGCCACCCCCTGTGTGCACCCCCTATTGACCTTTCGCACTCCCCTGCGCCACTTCCCTCCGTCCCGGCACACCATGATAAAATTGATACTATTTTAGATGAACAGGTGATGTTTACCAAGGAGGAAACTATTCATCGCTTCATTGTTCGTTGGATTGGTCGACCAGAGTCTGAGAATGCTTGGATTTCTCGCGAGACACTACAGCAGCTTGACCTAGACCTCTTGGAGTTCTATCAGAGCCAGCACGATTGCACTTCTTCAGGCCCTAGTCCACTTCCTTCCGGAGATCTCGATCGCTCTGTCAGCTTTCGGCCCCCTCTTACTCGAGTCTATCACCGTCGCCGACGGGTTGCCCAGCCACTCAGCTTATGGTTGAATAATTGATTCCTAACGTTTAACTCGTCGGGGTCGAGTTCCTCCCACCCGGAGAGAATTGATGCGGACATCCAAGACAAATATTCACTTTTATTTGCCTTCTAAATATGAAGACTTGCTTTTATTTGTTTTCTAAATTAGTTGTGATTTTATCTTCATTTATTTGATTTTATTTGATTTTCCTTTTACTTTTTCAATTATTTGCTTATGATTTTGTTTTCAATTTTCTTTCACATCGGATTCTCTATATAAGAATCCTTAGGACAATTGATTGATTATTGAATGAATGAATGAGTATTTGAGAAATTGATTGCAATTGAGCAATTGTGCTTCCCTTCCTCTCTCCCCTTTGGTTTGATCCCTTTCTTGTCCCTACCCCTCTAGTCTAACTTCTTGTCTTTATCCCTCTATTCTTCTTCTCTCTACTTTCACCCTCCCCCCTACATCACTTCTCATTCACTTTGATGTAAGTGTGAAAGATAGTATGACGACGCCAATCATCAGCCTCTTTGGATTATGTCAATATACATCGCATAACGCCCAAAAATGGTATATCAATAAAGGAAGAACGGGAGTCTAGACTGGAGGAAGTAGACCGAATGTAGCTCACAAATGTGTCAAGGCCATTATCATTCAAGTCATCAAACTTTTCTAACTTGTGTTCATAGATTTATTTTTCAAGGGATTCCTCATTTATTTCATTTCGCCTATCAATTAATGAACTTTTACTTGAACATTTCGAAGAAATATGTCCAAAACCTTTACAGTTGAAGCACTGTAATTGAGAATTTTTTTTTTGGGACTGCAACATCCTTTCCCTGGGCTTCCCTTGTAGAGGCAACGATGGACGGAGGGGTTCCTAAGATAGATTTAGAATTGGTGGTAGGAGTGTATGATGTGGATTGATAATACGGCATCCTCGTAACTAATTCAAAATCTTAGACCAAGTTATACGCTTGGTCCAAAGTCATAACTCCATGGAGGACAAGTTCTCTCCTAAGATCCTCGTGTAGTCCTTGGCGGAACCTACTCAACGTCATAGTCTCGTTCTCAATGATGTGACATCTCATTCAAAAATCATCGAATTGAGTTACATATTCAGTTACGGACCGATTACCCTGTCGAAGGGCATTCCACTGGTCGAGTAAGTTTCTACTGTAGGAGCGGGGTAAATATTTCTCTTGAAGGTGTCGTTTTATTTCAGCCTAACTCCGAACAGGGGCAGCCTGATGCCTAATAAGGAGGTCCTCAACACTTTCCCAATATAATTGAGCATTTTCGGTCAACTTAGGGTTAGCAAATTAAACTCTTCTGTCTTCTAATATGCCATACCATTTAAAGAAACGATCCATATCTCAGACTCATTGAGTGAAAACTCGAGGGTCCAAGCAGTTATCAAAAGTAGTGGCATCCAGTTTGATATTTTTAAAGAAGTGATTATCCGGATCCTACTCTTGCTTATAATATCGGGGTCTGTAATCGCGTCGACGAGGTGCTTGACTGTCTTGCCTTCGTCGGTGAGTCCTATTATGAGATGCATCAGAGTTATCAACATTTGATGAGTAAGACCTTACTTCTAAAGTGGTAACTCAGCTTGCAAAATCCAAATTTATTTGACGAGTAGATGCTAGGTCAATTTGAATGCAAATTATGTGGTTTGACAATTGTTGTTGTTTGGAAACTAATTAGGCTAACTTAGAGTTTTAAATTGGTGAGAGTCCATGATTAGGTCAAGGGTATTATGAAAAATAATTTGACCACTTTGCAAGTGTATACAACACTGATACAACTAACAGAGTTGAGATCAATAAATAATGGAGACATTCAAAGTCAATCACTTTTTTTTTGTGAGATTTTGTATAGTTCAGATCATGCAAATTAGTATTGTTAATCTATTAAAATGATAAAATAAGAGTCAATTGCAATAATTGTGTATCAAATGTAAAGGTAGTGAGAGGATGTGAAAAAATTACTTTTTTTTGAAAAATAAAATGACATACGCAAATAAAACTAAATACTATTAAAAATAAGCAAAATATACTAATAAAATGGAAGAAATACACCTGGAGATGATCTGACCCGCTTATTTGAGACTACCTTGAAGATGATCTAACCCGCTTGTTTAAGACTGCCTTGCGATGAGGATCTTCTACTATCTGAATTTTATCTACTGTGTTTTTTTTTTTCTTTGTTTTGTTTTTTTTTCTTTTGTTTTCTCTCCTGTTTGTTTTATCTTTTTTTTTTTCCCTTTTTTTTCACCCCTTTTTTTTCCTCTTTGTTTCTTTTTTCCCTTTTTTTCTTTTTTTTGTTTTTTTTTAATATCATGGCCTTTGTGTTTTTTTTTTGGTTTTAGTCACTGCTTTTTGGTCACTGTGCTTCTGCTTTCTTTACCCTTAATCGAGCCTCAAAGCCCACAGACACCCAAATAGAGAGCGAAGTGGTGCAGCTACTAGGCGGCGACCGTGGCACTCACTTGGTCAAATGACAGCAACGGCAGCGTCAATGAAGGCAGCGGCGATAAGGGCGACTGCGACGACATTGAAAGTGACGTTGAATATTAAGACAAAGACGAAGAAGATGACGATGAGAACAAATCTGATGAAGCGAAGACGAAGCAACAGATGGCAAAGAGGATGACGATGAAGAATCGGTATAGCCCGATTTGGGACTTCTCTCTCTACTCCTCTTTTCTTTTGTTTTTTTCTGAAGGAAGGTCAATCGTGGCGACTAGGGTTTGGTTGGGCTTCGGTTCGAGCATCATGTTAGGGTTTGGGTAAGTGATGGTGATGGTTGTTGGGTTTTCGGGTGGGTGGTCGAGGAGGTTGTGGGTGAGTGGCTGATTAGGAAATTGCGGGAGGCTTGGTAGGTGTGTTGGGCGTGGTTTGGCTTGGTGGCGACTGGAGAGTTGGAGGTCATGGTGGTCGGCGAGGATGTGGAAGAGGGTTTTGGCGGCGACGAGTTCTTTCTCCGATTGCGGCGGCGGCGCCGGCGCCGACGCCGACTGCGATTACTTCATCAGCGGTGGCTACTGCTTCGAATTGTGCTGCCTCATTGATGTCTCTAATTGATGCAAAGATGCAAAGAAACGGGGTCTCTGCCGCTTTTCATGCTTCTCTATTTTTTTTTTCATAGAGATAGAACTCGTCTCTCTCACTCTTCTCTTTTCAAAACAGAATACCTTTTTTTTGACAATATAAATAGGCGGTAGTGGTGGTTGTGGAGACGGACCTACCGGCAGAAGTCGCGATTGTATACGTTGGTGTGGGACAGTAGAGGTGGTGACGTGGTTGCGCAGGAAGTATTTTGCAGGGTGGCCAGCGGGTGGTGGGACAGTGGGGCTGGTTGGGGTGGTAACGTTGCTGGTGGGGATGGAGATGTTACTGGTGGGGATGATGTCGGCGCTAGTGGGGTGGTGATGTTGCTGAAAGTAAAAGATGATAGGACTTTATCTCTTATACCAATTTGATGTAGGGAAGGAGAAAAGTAGGAAAGAGAAACAGAGGAATAGAGATAAAAATATAGATTAGAGGGGTAGAGACAAAAAAGAGAAGAAACCCAGGGAGAGAGGAGGAAGGGAGTCACAGTTACTTAATCTCGTAAAATCTCAAAACATTCATTCATTCATTCTTTCTTTCAATGATTCAATTAATAGAGTGTATGGTCTTTATAAAGAGAAATTTTAGACCTAAGATAATTTGATAACAAATTATCTATTTTTAAAAATAAAAGAAATTACAATAAAATCATGTAAATAAGAGCAAATAAAATCAAACCTGAATCTTGCCTAATAAACAAAGCCAATAAAATCAGAATCTCTTCTATTCAGAATCTCTTGGAATATTTGATATCCGCATCACATTGTCTAGCAAGCTGGGTGCTCAATAATGTGGCTAGGGATTGGAGGTTATTGATCTCAATTCTTCTTGTGGAATGGTGTGTCTTCTATCATGGGTGAGAGGATTCTGGATGCCTTGATGCCATACACCAAGTAGCTATTGTCACTTTTTTAACATGGAACTGGGTGACATTGTGCAATGTGGGCTAGTGATCCAAATTATGATTTGTGTTGCCTGTCAAGTCATGTTGGTTAAGACTTCTTATGATGCTAGATAGCCTAAGAAGGGTTATGGGGCTGATTTGCATTCACTGTTCAAAAGTATTGCCACTCTAATTGATAGAGTTAGAGATCTCAATGTTGAGGATAGTGTGTTGTTCACACGAGAGATGTTCATAGGTGGGTGAGTCTGTAATGTTGCTTAGGAGCAAATGTGTTTCACGACTGAAGGGTTCGATCTCAATGTGTTGCTGCCTGCTACTGAGAGGACAATGGTGAGGCCTTGTATACTTCAGAGGATGGTTACATGCAAGTTTCTAGTTGGGAAGAGAACATATCATTAGGCATGTGGTGAACTTTACACTGGGAAGCAGTCAACATATCACTAGCTGATTAATAGTGGGCGTGGGAGACTGAGTTAACGTGAACAGTGTGGGACTACTGCAGGACATTCAATTGACAATGCTTGTGTGGCTAAAAGTAAAAATAAGACTTCGGTAGCATCGACCAAGTTAAGGCTGGCTTTGACTTACACGGTCAAATTCCACCATTTAATATATACTGTATTATAGTTGTTCTTCTAGCTGTAGTTGTATTTGGTATACAACATTGTTGCTGTGCTCTTTTGAATAGTAAATTATTAATTCACTCATGAATTGATAGTTTATACTATCCAGGTAATTTCACTCAGTTAAGTATCCTGGGGAAAGTTTTGGCATTCAAAAGCCCACCCTAAATTCTCTGCAAAGCTGCTGCATTGAAGCATTCTTTAGCTTAGACTTTTAGCAAAAGCAGCTGTGGCCCATGTTGGCCCTTTTCCAAAGTTGATTCACAACACCACTTCCCAAAAAGCAACTGCAGCTTTTTGGAAGAGCAAGCCAGAGTAAGGTTGCCTGACGTAGCATTGGTTTGTATGATAATAATTTTAATGGTGGCACTAATGCTGCTGTTCTGTGTCATATTAGAATTTTTAAATTTTAGAAAAAATTACATCAAACAAAGAGGACATAGAAAGGACCGTTTGAAAAAGGAATGCATGTATTTGAGGTGATGGAATTTTAAACCGACCCTCACCTATCCGTGGGTTTTATTTTGTGTCTTTTTCCCACCGGGTTGGGGGAGGGGTAACAGAAGAGAAGCTGAAAAACAAGAGAAGAATAGGATGACAAAAGTGAGCTGGTGTTGCAGTGGGTTGCATTTTTCACTTCTTTGACCAGGTGAACATTTATGTTAACACAACCAGGAGCATGTACAACACTAGATATAGATGACGTTGAAATAGTGGAGGGCTTTGCTGGAGAATAATTAATCAACTGAGGTTCTTGTATAAGTGTGAAAAATAAGGGAATGTGTGACCTTTTAGCATGGCTGTCAGACAGTCTTTTCTTTTGCAGGATGTCAAATACTCCTTACCGTGTGCTGGGCATTCAAGGAATTATGCTGAGAAAAATTCCATGTAATTGTTATTTTGGGAAGATGAATATGGGAGCTTCTTGTTGGTCAGAACAAGACAAAAATTAAACTGTTGGTAGGTTGATAGGAAATTATATGCATGAGTGGAAGTTCAAATTTTTGCAGCTAATCAAACAATTTTGGGTGGTGCTTGTTATCTTTGTTATTTTTCATGGCTTTTATGTTCTGTTTGTATTCATGTATAACTTGTTTCTTGCCCTTGGATAATTGTTTATCTTTTAGGTTTATCATCAACAGGGAACTGTTGGGGTGGTGTAGTTAAAGTTGTCTAATCACTTGATACCCTGCCATGTTGAATGTAATAGGGTTTAATATACCATCTGTCCCACATCAATGCAACATCCATTGATTCCTCATTTGAATTTCAATTCAACTGAGCTGTTTCTTCACAATGTTCTCTCACTCTTCGTTCTTAGAGGTAGTTATTGTACATTTCTTGTTATTTGTTGCAACTTTAGCCTCTTGATCCCTGCTGATCTCTTTATTATATAGGCAAGGGAAGATTTGGGCATATAACGGTGGGGCTCATTTGGCCACACCAAAGTAATATGGTAATTATATAAGTGTATAGATGGGTCTGGTAAGTAAATTGTGGATTCATTTGGCAACACTGATAAAAGAATCCTTAATTATTAGGAAAGTTTGAATTTATGCATATAACTAATCCCAATAAATTATGTAGACTATTCTGGTCTCAAAACAAAGATATTAAGGAAGAAAAAGGATATTGGAAACAAAGTGGATATTTTGCATATTTTTTGTTGGCCTCTTAAATGTTTATTTTATTCTTTTTGGTATTTGCAAATTCACTTTGTGGTAGCATAATGTTGTTTGTGCCACCACGTGTCAGAATAGACATATCTTGGGATGTAGGGTAAAAAGCAAACTAATTTTGATTTGTGTGTTGGAATTTGCCCTAAACCAGGTAGTAGAACAGAGGAATTACATAGAATAGATCAAGAGATTTCTAGATAACTATAATCAATAGACATCACCCTAATTCAACTCAGATGAGCATATGGAAGTTTGTAATTTTAGATGAAAATGGCAAATGATACATTATATTGTTTCCTCACTTTTTTTGCATGTTATTATGATGGTGTATTCAACTTTTTATTCCTATTTATGTGTATCCTACAGCTTCTTTTAAATAATATGTTGACTACTAACCCCTCTGAAAGCAATTTCTGGATCTGCCACTGCTTCTAGGGGGTGAGTAAAGGTGTAGTTGCAGAGAAGATCTTTACAAAAATGGTCAGGAGTGGAAAAAAGGCCGATTTTGTGCTGTGTATTGGAGATGACAGATCAGATGAGGAAATGTTTGAGATAATCAGCAAAGCAATGAACAGTGGTATTCTCTCGTCTAATACATCGGTATATGCTTGCACAGTTGGACAAAAGCCCAGCAAGGCAAAGTATTACTTGGATGATACAACTGAAGTCATAACTATGCTTGAAGCTCTAGCTGAATCTTCCGATCCTTCAAACTCTGAAACAGGGGCCAGTAGCCACCCTTAATATTGCCTTTTCCTTTTTCTTCCCCCACCGGGGTCTCTCTCACCTTCGGTTTTGTCCTGTCTTTGAGACAACATGAAGAATTACAATGCAAGCCAGAATGCAGGGGAAGAGGTGTCTGATGCAAGCGTTTATATGCCTGTTGTTTTCTTTTAAACTGCTTTAAAGTAAATGATGAGATGCAGAAAGGGGATTGTCAAGGGAGGACATAATCTTCCGTATTAACTTGGACATCTGAAACAATGGTGCTGCCATACACAAGGGCAAGGGCGGGCTGACCTTTACTGAGGGAGATCCTATTTTCACTTTTATGTAGAGGAGGATATTGCCGGGTCTGGCTTATGGAGGCAGTGTTGATCATATATGGTAAGTGGCTTTTACAAAATGAAGCTGGGATCTTCGCACTTAAGTTTCAGATACGTCAGCTGCCTGCTTAGATGCTGTGCTGGAGCTTGTGAATGGGTATACATTTTCCATGACTTGGCCCACCGGTAATGAGGCTGCTTTCCTTCCCTCACCCCTCATTTTGTTCTTTTTTTTTTTTTTTTTAATTTTGTGTCTGATAATTGGATTGTTAGATATGTGTATTTAATAGGATTTTTTAAATTGGTTTTGGAGTTCAAACTCATGTATGTTTACATGGTTGATGATGCTACTGTAACTGCTAGAGTAAAGTGCTTTAGTCTAACAAGTTGTTGGCACTGTGGTTGATTTCCGCTGTCCAAGGTAATAGTTTTGTAAGTTTTAGCAATCTTGGCTTCCTAATCCATGGCTCTCTCTCTCTCTCTCTCTGGGTCTGTATACATGGCTATCTGATCATCAGGTATTGGTGAGGGGCTGCCCCCAAATGGCAAATTTTCAATTCCTGTACGCTGTGTGATTCGGAGGTGCAATATATTGTAGCCTTGTCCCCTTCTTTTTTCATTCTGATTTAGATCCTTACGTGGCATGTTAAAGATGCTTATGTCTTGTTGAAATCAAGATATCTAATTACTTTGTGAACGGTTGTTAACAGAAATTTATTTGAGCATCAAAAACTGCGGTGATAATTTTGAATTGTGGTAACGCACACTGCAGATCATCAAAAAGAAGAAAAAAAGATTTCTGTTCCATTGTAAAGGTTCTAATTGTATTTGTAGAAGGAATACATAATATATCTTTTATACATGAGTTGGTAGAATAGTTGAAAAATAAGCCGTTAAAAACAGGTTTTCGAAATAATGATTATGTTGACATTAAACAGTTTGGGTATTGATTTGTTGTGTTTAATTTATTTTTTTGCTTCCAATTTGATTTGTTTTGAGCTTGTTTGTAAAAAAAAAACATTGGTGATGTTTTAGTTTTAAAAAGCAAGTAGAAGCAGACATAAACTAAATATGTCATATTGTTTCCACTTGTGAAATTAAATATCCATTATGAATTTACAGGAATTCAGCTATACGATTGATGTATAAACAATGGCCGTAGGAACATCAGATATGATTTGAAAAAAAATATTTCTGATGTGTCCCTAGATTTGAGTGGTATTGATTAGGAAACCGTTCAATCTTCCGCGTTGGGTCAAATTTAAACGAGTCTAGTTTCCGTCGCTGCGAACCTAAGTTCTATGCACCACAAATAACGAACAAGAAGACAAAGGAGTGGCGGAATTCAATCCCCGATTTGTCCTTGAACAATCAAGTTAGAAATCTTTTCCAATGAATAAAAAGATATAAGAAAATGTGTTAATGTACTTATAAGGGAAAACGTAAGGTTTGTTGAGAATTATGTCCAAGAATGCACTCAACAGAGTGTGGCTTTCAGTACTGGCAGAGGGCTAAGCTTCATTGGTGCGTTTAGTGTGGAGTGGCTTTGTGAGCTAACAGAAGGCTAAGCTTCGATGTGCGCTCAATTGGGAGCGGCTTTGAGAGCTGACGAAGGTTTAGGCTTTGATGGTGTGCTCGACGATGAGCAGTTTTGAAATTTGATGGAGGGTTAAGCTCCGATTGTGCGCTTAACAAGGAGCAACTTTGAGAACTGGAGAGAAAGAGGAAGAGTTGTGCAATCGAAAGAGAGTTTGGTTCTTTCTAAGCTATTGTATGCCGACTCGGGTCCTTTCCTTCCCCTGCGATGACGAATGGCATTTATAATACTTTGTAACAGTAGCATTTGGCGCCAAAACTTGTGACAGATGTCCTGCAAAGATTCGTCAACCTTTCCTGGAGATGGTCATGGCCGACGTGTCAGTTATTGCCTTACGGTGGTGGTATGACCGCAAATAGTCTTTATTGACATCCACCTGACAATTTTGACAAGTGATTCGTCGAGGCTTGCCAATGGTAGCAAGAACTTGACAATAGCAGTGCCTTTTCTTATTGTTGACCATGGCCACTAATGGCAGGCGTCTACGTTGGTGGCCTCTACACTGACTAGGCTATTGCTATTAGGCTAGAGGGTTCCTCTATCGCAATTGGTCACATCGTAGGGGCTGCTTGTTGGGTCTGATCGGTGCCTATTTTCATTGGCCCATTGTACGTTATCGAGTCTGACCTTCTCGTTTGGGCCTTTTGGGCTCCAATTTCCTAGGGGTTTTGCTTCGTGAATGGGCTTGGCTTAGACTTGTTTAGTATAGCTAGACCCATCACTAGCCCCCTATACTAGATGACTGGGCCTTGCCAGTCTCTGGTATGCCACGATGGGTTGTTTCCAACTGGCCTGCTCATGCATCCCTTCCAAAGGCGATGCTTCACTTATTTTCAAGGGGCATGCTCCTTTCCTAGATGCCATGCAGCTTTCCATACGATGTCACAGAGATTCGTTGCTCTGTTTGGAAAGATCTTGTTGTTGATTTGGGGCCTAGCGTTGATTCCTTGCCGGTTCTCGGTGGTTGATGCTAGCAGACATAACTCCTCACTGGTGGGTCGTCCTCCTCTTATGGCTATAAATGGAGGGCTTTCTTACTTTTTGCTCCATGGATCATCTTCACACCAGTTGAGTGGTGTGGGAGTTTAGAATCGGCATGGGTCCATTGCTGCCTCCCACTAAGATTGGATGGAGTTTTGTAATATTCGAAGAAGTGTTTAAAGTCTGTCATGATGCTCTTCTCTCAACTTCTTTGATGTCGTAATGAGAGTGGTTCAATCAGAGGGCCATCGTTACTTCCCTTCTCCGTGCTGGTATCTGGTAGTGTAGCCTTTGGAGGAACTTTCAAGTGCGTCGCTCTTGCTTCCGTTGTCTTGGATATTAGGGGAGCCTTGGCCTTCGGTTCCTTTCACCGGAGGGTCACTTCTGGAGCTTGCTGGGGGAGGAGCTTTCGGAGCTCAACTATGGGCTACCTCACCAATGCCGCACTGGCCCAGTCATTGGCCAAAGGGCTACGATCAGCCTTGGTGGAGGATCTCCGGGTGAGAAGCTTCCCACATGAGGGTGGCGGCATCTCACCTTCCTCCTCGTTAGGGAATTGCTTCACATTCACCTTCTGCAGTTCCTACTTTGTGGTCTGAATGCTTCAATGGGTAGGTAGAGGTCAGTTGCTTGGTGTTTCGGCTGCGATTGTCTTCCTCAAGCAAGTCTTTTCGGAACCAATTACCAGGCGAGCACTTTAGAATCATTGTTCCATGTATTTTATTTTATTTCTTTCACCATGTATGTTCACCGATGTAAGTTTTGTACTTTATAAAAAAAATTAATAAATGGAACTTCCAAGCATTGATCTGTTTCTCGCTTTGCGTCTTCTGACTCTTTCGCATGACTTTGGACGGTTGAAATGTTTGCATGTAGTTGCGAGCTACTTGGCGTCTGCTGACCTGACAATCTAGACGGCCAACAGCTCGGTCTTCTGAAGATCCACCTCTCGGCTAGCCATCCGAGCACTTAGCGGAGGGGCCTTCCAAGCAAATCAACCTCGAGCCTGCCAAGGTCACGCGCCATACATTTTCAGCCTAGGAAAAAGGCATGTCAGGGTGTTGTTGACTACACCATGCACCATCACTTCAATCAATCGTCTCAATGCATTGATTGCATGGGGAAGTGGGGTGTCAAGCACCATTATTGCATTTGCAAAAAGATGCACTGTAGCTGACTCGGGCGAAGGCACATGTTGCTGCTTTGTGGGGGCATACCTATTCGCTTCCCTTGAATAACGTCGTTCCTGGTAGGGTCATTGCTTATTTAAGCGAAGCCTCTGAGCTATTTCTTCCATCACTTTCAATTAGAGCATCTTTACTTTGATTTGTTATACCTATTGCAAATTTGCACATTTGAATGGCTTCCCGGGGTGTCTTCGACATTCGATCGACGTTGTCCAATAGAGATGTGGAACTTTTAATTGGTAAGGACTACCTTTTCGGATTTGCCTCGTTTGCGTTCCCCAATGCTAGTGACACGGCTTGCTCTCCTCCTTGTGGATTCATTACCGCTTATGAGGAGCACCTACAAGTTGGCCTTTGACTTCCACTTTAGAGGCAGCAGTGCAAAATTCTAGTGTCCCAAGAATTATGATGTATTACATGCTAAGTATTTAAGGGATTAAGGAAGAAAACTCTACATACATTGAAAGATAATAATTTTTTCCTCGAAATAAGAAAGTATAAAGAATTATTCGTATTTGAGTAGAGCTTACCATTTGATTATATACAAACTATTATAGAGAATTAAAATAGATATGTTTGTTATGTCTTAATAAATTATAATAAAAATTGATATTCAAACCTATTATTTGTAGGTAAAAGTGACATTTATTCTTATCTATAAAGTTATATGTATAATGACTCACTTACGGGTCTCAAATAGTAGCATATAGCTTCTAATTGTGTAAAAATATATATAACCTAAATTTTAATTATTTAAACTTTTGTTAGTGAGGCCATCACTAATCCTTAATTTATAAATTTTGCATGCTTTAAGCATAATTAAATAATACGTAGTTTAAAGAAAACAATATGATTATTAGCCTCAATTTATATATAATATGTCATTGAACTAACATGTCATACATTTAATTTGATCATGTTTATTTTTAGCATGTTTTAATGTACATATGTGTTTAATTATAAGAGTTGCATGCCTAACTGAATAATTAACTCACTATTATTTTAATTTTTACCAACTTTTTAGATTAAAAGGTTCGAATATACTTGTAGGTAACTAGATGTAAGAGAAGCTATTCGAGGATTAGAATTAGATTTTTGAGTTAAGATAATGTGTTATATTTCAGAAAAATAGAATTAGGGTAGTTATTTTGCTGTAATTTAATTTTACAGTAATATTTAGTTATGGCAATATATTTGTCAATGATCGAGTTTGACTTCAAGTTTTTGTTCAATAGTTCATTTGAGTCAAAATTTTCTTTATTATCATTTTTGTATGAATGTATTTATTGGGATATTAGTCACTCTCATGTGGGCCCATATCCAGATAATTAGCCGTCTGAAGGCTTAATCAAACACTCACATGGGGTATAATATCGAGGCGGAGTATTATTGTATTTGAGCGTACTTCATATGCGTAGCGAGCGATCAGAGGGCAACCAAGTGCCGAAGCCGAAGGACGTCCAACCAGGCTGCTTAATCAAAGAACGTGTTGTCGGACTGCTTAGCCAAAGGATGACCAACTGGACTACCTAACCAAAGGACAACCAGCTAGACTACCTAGTCGAAGTGTGACCAACTTGGTGCCAATGCTGAAGGGCAGCCAGACTGTTGAGTCTGAGGGGCAACTAGACTACTGAGTTCGAAGGAGAATCGGACTGCTTATACTGAAGGATGACCGGCTGCTAGTCCCAATGACCCACAATGAAAACACACACGAAACTTCATTTGGAGTTTATAAAAGAGAGTGCGATTGAGAAAGAAATATCACTTGTAAAATTTGGAGACCAGTGAGCACCGCTAGTGAAAGAAAGTGAAGAAAAGAGAGAAAAGAGAAAATAAGAGTTTTCTTACTTTAGATATTTCTTCTGCACTTATTGTTATTCGAGTCCATTTGATATAAGGAGTTTAGTTCTTATACTTGGGATTTGTGTAATCGATTTTACAAAGTAAAAATTTATGAACGCACAATCTTGTGATTTTTTTCCTCTTGTTCAAAAGAGGATTTTTCATGTAAAATTATTTATATCTTATATCTTTATTTTGTGATCGTTGTTTGTCCACTATGTATTATTGTCATCACCATTTCATCTTTTTCTCTTGATTTATCTTCACCGGTGGCTATATTCCCTACAAGTGATATCAGAGAGAGGTTATCTGTACCAGCTATTGAGTTTTGTTTGAATCGATGAAGGTTGAAAATAAGATGATTTACTTGAATGGCACAAACTATGATATCTAGTAGACTAAGATGAGGGGCCTACTATTTGTCAAAACTATACACCTTCCAATGTTTGCCGCTTAATAACCCAAGGCAAAGTCAAAAGAGGAATGGAGCTTTTAGCACAAGCAGGTTTATGGCTATATTCGGTAGTTTCTGGACGACAACGTGTATAATCACATTCGGAATGAGGCGTACGCAAAGATACTATAGGAGAAACTATAAATCCCCTATGCTTCTAAAACCAACAACAACAAATTATTTCACTTGATAAAGTTGATGCAAGTGAAGTACAAGGAGGGCACATCCATTGCTAACCACTTAAATGAGTTTCAAGAATGTGTGGACTGGTTGAGTGGCATAAGCATCAAATTTGAAGACGAGTTGATGGGCTTGTGGTTAGTGATAACCTTGCTGGACTCCTAGGAGAAGATACAGATCACCATTGTCAATACTGTTTCGAATGGTGTGGTGACTCTGGAGATAGCAAATAGAGCCATGCTGAATGAGGAGATGAAACGTCGGTCGTAAGGGTCCTCCTCCTTTCTATACTCTGAAATGCTAGTTGTTGAGTCACGGAGAAAAAATAAAGGGCGAGGCTCTAAATTTGGAGAGAAAAGCCGAAGCAAGTCCGGTTGAGGTATTAGAACCTCGAATACCATCACTGCAGAAAAAAAAGACATATTAAGAAGTATTACTTTAAATGAAAATGTGAGAATGCAAAAGGCAAGGAAAACAAAGCCAACAAGGCCAGAGACGAGGAGAGAGTCTCAGTCGTTACTAATGGTGACCTATGGTTGGCGTTTGAGGAGGACGAGGTGGTCAATCTAACTGAGCATGACACCGACTAGGTAGTGGATACTAGTGCATCACTTCACACCACGTCGTGGAGGATACTCTTCATATCTTATATTCTGGGTGATTATGGAGTGTTAAAGATGGGTAATAAAGGGATATCCCGGGTCATTGACAGAGGTGACGTGTCTCTTATCACCAACAATGAAACTCAATTGTTGCTAAGGGATGTACGGCATGCCCGGATATTCGAATGAATTTGATTTCAGTAGGCAGGTTGGACGATGAAAGATTCTACAATACTTTCTGTAAAGGAGTACGGAAACTAACTAGAGGGTCTCTAGTAGTTGCCCATTGAAGGAAGGTCTCTGAGTTATATGTGTTGCATGCCTCTATCGCGGTCCAAGAAGTACACGTTGCGAGGAGTGAGGACTCCTCTGACTTGTGGCATCATCAGCTAAGCCACATGAGCAGGAAGGGGTTAAATAATTTGGCTAGGAAGGACTTTCTTCAAGGTGTGAAGGAAGCCAAACTAAGGACCTGTCACCATTTCATGGTGGGATAGCAAAGGTGAATTTCATTCTTTAGAAACCTGTCCACAAAGAAGATCGACCTCCTTGAGTTGGTACACACTGATGTATGTTGTCCTTTCAAGGAAAAGTCACTTAGAGGGGCACTGTACTTTATTACATTTATCGATGACTGCTCAAGAAAGTTGTGGGTGCATCTGCTTAAGTTGAAGAACCAAACCCTCAGCGTCTTTGAACATTTTCATATCTTGGTAGAGAGACAAGCGGGGAAGAAGCTAAAGTATATCTGAAGTGATAACAGTGGTGAAGATATCGGAGCATTTGATGCGTATTATCGGTCTCATCGTATTCGACATCAAAGGACTTTGCTGAAGACACTGCAACTAAATTGGCTGGCCGAGCGGATAAATAAGGCATTGACGGAGAGAATTCGTTGTGTACTCTCTTGGAGGCAAAGCTCCCTGGTTCATTTTGGGGGAAAGCCTTGAAAGCAGTGGCATATATTATCAACCAATCTCCGTGTAGTCCATTGAATGAAGAAATCTCAAAGAAGGTGTGGTCGGGGAAGGAAGTGTCCTACGACCACCTACGTATGATCAAGTGTAGGGCCTTTATTCACATTCTAAAGGGTGAGAGGATGAAGTTAGAGTTGAAGATGAGAAAATGCATCTTCCTCAGCTATGGGGAAGATGAGATGGGATATCGTCTCCATGATTCGGTTGAGAAAAAGTTTGTTTGATTGATGGATGTAATATTCATGGACGACAAGATGATTAAAGATATCGGTAAAAAGGTGAAAGTCACATCCAACTGTAACAGCAGTTGGGTTGAGGAGACAAATTTTGAGCCCATCCGACCGACATCGGTCCGTCAGGAGGCCTGTGGTCAAGGCATTGCTGAAGAGGAAAGATACCGGGAGACTCCAGCGCATGATGAAGATGAGGATGGTGCTATTCCTCATGACATAACTGAGCCCATCGACACCTTCCTAGTTCGACGGTCCTCAAGAGCCCGAAGGCCTTCTGTTTGTTTATCGGACAATAAATATGTGTTACTCACTGATGAATGAGAGCCAAAAAATTTTAAAGAATCAATGGAGGACGAGCATGAAACTGAGTGGATGGAGGCAATGTAGGACGAGATGAGTTCATTGTATGAGAATTATACCTTCGAACTGACCTAGTTGCCGAAGGAAAAGCAAGCACTGAAGAATAAGTGGATCTTTCGATTAAAGATTGATAAATATAACCCATAATCGATGTATAAAGTAAGGCTGATAGTGAAAGGTTTCAACTAGTAGAAGGACGTTGACTTTGTTGAGATCTTCATTCCAATTGTGAAGATATCTTCAATTCGGGTGGTGCTCGGATTGGCTGTTGTTCTTAATTTGGAAGTTAATAGCGGGATGTTCAGATGACGTTTCTCCATAGTGACCTTGAGGAAGAAATTTACATAGAATAGTTTGAGGGATTCCAAGTTAATGGAAAGGAACAACTGATGTGTCGTCTGAGGAAGAGCCTGCACGGGCTGAAACGGGTTTCGAGGTAATGGTATAAGAAGTTCGAATCTATCATGGTCGATCAAGGACGCTGAAAAATTATTTCGAACCATTACATCTTTATGCAGAGGTTTTTCAAAGACGACTTCGTTATTCTTCTGTTCTATGTGGACGATATGCTAATTGTCAGTCGAGATGTATCCTGAATAATAAGTTAAAGAAACAGCTCGGGAAAGCTTTTACTATGAAAGATTTGGGGCCAACAAAGCAAATTTTAGGTATCAGAATATTTCACGAACACAATGTAAGGAAGTGGTGGTTGTCCCAGGAGAGTTACATTAAGAAGGTGTTTCAGCATTTTTATATGGATAAGTCCAAGCCAGTGAGAACTCCACTGACTGATCACTTTAGATTGAATAGCCAATAATGTCTTTCTTCGGATGATGAAAAAGCAAGCATGAGAGGCGTAGCCTATTCTTCAACCGTAGGTAGCCTGATGTATGTTATGGTATGCACGAAATCAGGCATAACTCGTGTCGTTGGCACAGTTAGTCCTTTTCTGTTAAACCTCGAAAGAGAACATTGATATGCGGTGAAGTGAATACTAAGATATCTTCAGAGAACCTCCAAGCTATACTTGTGCTTTGGAGATGACAAGTCACACCTAATTAAATACACTGATACTGATATGGCAGGCGATGTTGACTCCCAAAAGTCTACCTCATGATACACAGTTAAGTTTGCAGGTAGAGCAGTCTATTTGTAACGGAATGGGTCATTATCCTTTAAAGACCCTCCGTTAATAACATATAAAATTAATGTCGTAAAATTTTGAACCATTTAATGCATACACAGGATCACATCGACTACCATAAAACCTCAACTACTACGTTGAGTCAAATGAGAGATGTCATTTAGGTACCTAAAATTAATTGTGGAAACATATTTATATCCTTACATAATCTTACGGAAACACTTTATGTCATAAGGTTAACTTACCTACCATAACATGCATATTCTTGTCTTCATGATCTAGCTACCTTCTAACTATCCTTTATTTATCAATCTCCTCAAATTTTAGCTTAACAATACCATCTCGGAGGGGAATACAAAAACAGCAATCATGAGCTTTAGGCTCAGTAAGGTACGTTAAAATGAAGCATACTAAAAATGTATTTGGACAACAAATCATGAAATAATACGTAGTCACAAACATGCTTAAATGTAAGGATGTATAAAAAGACAATGCTTAAGACAAAGCTTTAATCATGAGCTCGTGGACAGTTCTTGTCTCTATTTTGTTTAATGTTTCTTTTTTACATATTTTTCTTTCTTCTTCTTTTATTTATCTTAAGGGATCAGGGTTAGTAGACCCTACTAGCGGAGGGAGTGAATAATCGAGGATAGATTGTATTCAATCCACACAATTAAAGGCCTTAGCTTATTCTTTTATCATCATACGTCCTCCTCATCATGAGGACAATATATCATCATAGTTCCTCCTTGTACAACGCCCCGAGGACGGTGGTCATATCATATCATTTTCTCCCTGTACAACGCCCCGAGGACGGTAGTCATATTATATCAACACAACGGTCATATCATATCATTTTCTCCCTATACAATACCCCGAGGACGGCGGTCTATATATTACTCAATGGACAGAGTTATCCTTACTACTGTAACTTCCTAAAACTTGTTAGGAATATCACCCACTTCAAATAAGCGGCCGGGATACCGAGCCAGGGTATCCTTGGGTCTCCATCGCAACATTCATGGCAAACCAAAAAACGTTACCTGTTGAACAATCCTTGGTCCAATTTCTTATTATTTTTACTTAACTTAGTGAATCTTGATATTTTGTATTTATCAGTGGCCATTTCATTGAAATTCTTAACTTTGGTGATCTCAGTTCTTGTATTCTTATTCTTGACTCTTATTCCTTCACGGTCACTTTATCTTTTTAAGAAGTCATTCAGATATTCTTGTCATCACTTGATATTCTTCATAATCGTTCATCATATAACTTTTAATCATTTATCAATTAATACTTCACAATATAACATGTGCAGATCATTACACAATATTTCATCCTTACTCTTTTTACTTAATTCTTTATTTCTCATCGGTCACTGTTCTTCACATCTCCTAATTCATATTTCTCATCGGTTACTGTTTTTATCATCTCTTAATTGTAGATAATAGCATTCATCAGACTTCCATATTTCATAATAACATTTTTCCAATATCATAATTTATTTATTTATCATAAAATATGAACAATACAATTAAACCAATAATTTATAATACTTACGTAAAATTATAATATTTATGAAAAATATTCAATATTTTACACAAATCTCATAAATGGAGAATTATAAAAATAGTAACAAAAAAATCGAGAGTTAGGTACACTTGCCTTGCTATTTTCCTTACTCTGCTTACGCTCCTGGATCCCTTCTCCTTTCTTTTCCTCTGCTATGCGCCGTTGCGACTCTATGCTCCTTTCCTCCTACCCCTATTTATAGGCGCAGCGCTTCCCCTTTTTAGAAGGTTATAAGATTTTCGGGAGCGTTCCGAATCTAGAAACTTCTAGATTACTCAGAAACTTTCTCGGCTCTGGAAGGCTTCAGAATTTTCGAGTGATTTTTACCCGTGCCAATTATACAGCGTGTCCCACATTTTTACTCATTCGGTAGTTTTTTACCTATTTGGCATTCATCCCGGCCGTTTGCCCGTCCTACTGTTCATCCTTTCATTTTCTTTTTCCATCCATACCGGTTATCTTTCTTACAAGCATAACAGTCACTTTCCTTGAAGCATACTGGTCACTTTCTTCCAATTCCTTATCGGTATTTTACTATAGCTATTTTGGTAATTTCATATCATCCCCGCATCCATACCAATTTTGCCAATTCAAACCTGCAACCCATACCAGTCATTTCCCCTTTTAAGTTTATTGGACGTTTTCCTTCAAATTGGCATTTGTACCATAAAATGCTTTATACCGGCAAAATTGTACATGCCGGCTATTTTGGTCATACCGCGTAAATCACGCATACCGGCAATTTTTATCATTACATTCATACCGGTAATTTACTTTTTACAGGCAAAATTGCTTCATTCCAGCATTAATTTGGCCAAATGTGCACACCGGCTATTTTAGTCATACTGGTAAATTATACCATACCGGCATTTTGCATTAAACCGCCCATAATACTTATTCTTCCCAAAATACCCATTCCGGGAATTTCTCTCACAAGCATGCTGGCTATTTTCCATTATAAGCATACCGGGCATTTTCCTCCTAGCCTTTGCATTTTTATCTCTGGTTAACACTTTGACCAGATATTCTCCTCAATTTAATTTAGCCTGTTCACGATTGCTAAAGCGGCTCATCGTCGCTTTTCTTCCTTTGGTAGTTAAAGCAGTTGTTCTCCTCGGTTGTAACAACAACGCCCATTTTAGCCGGTCAATGGGTGTTGACCATGCGATTTCATCTTTACTTAATTCATTTTTGGCCGGTCAACATTTTTCTTTCTTGGTGGCCAGCTATTTTGCTCATTTGGAAGCTGGTAGATTTTGTGCTTTAGCGGGTCAACTCTTTGACTGGGAATTTGGGCCCTTTGGGCAATATGACATTTTGTCGTTCGGTGATTTTAGGCATATAGCTGGTTACTTAATATTTAGCTGGTCAACGAGTATTGACCGGACAATGTTCTTTACTTTGGCCGGTTAACAATGCGCTGACCATCTTGCTTTCTAACTCCATTTTGACCGGTCAACTCAACATTGACCAGCCATTTCCTTCCTTCAATCTGCCAGGTTTCCTCACATTTTTTTCAAATTCACTTATCCTAATTATATTAATCTTAATTGTATTTAATTAATTAGAAGTTACAGTGGTTTTGAAAATCAGTACTTACACTATTGGCAATCAAAATTGTAAAAATGTGTTATTCTCTCGACCACCGAGGCAAAGTTTATTGTTGTGACAGAGCCGAGTAAGGAAATACTGTAGATGAAAAAATTCGTTTGGGAGCTCAGCCTCAAGCAGGAGAGATACATGTTACTTTATGATAATTAAAATGCAATCTACCTCTACAAGAACTTTTTGTTCCACTCCAGATTGAAACACATTGATGTTCGATATCACTGTGTATGAGATGTCATTGACTCATAATTAATGGCACTTGATAAGGTCAGAATTGAGAAAAATAGGTCGGATATGATGACCAAGGTACTACCGAGGGGGAAGCTTGAAGCTATCACAATATTGTCGGGATGTCAATGATCATCCCCACACGATCGTGAGAGAACGTTTGTTGGGATGTGGGTCACTCTCATTTGGGCCTATATCTAGATAACTAGCCGTTTGGAGGCTCGACCGAATACTCACATGGAGGTACAATATCGAGGCGGAGTATTGTTGTATTCATGCAGGAAACATGCGTGGCGAGCGGCCGGAGGGCAACTAGGTGCTGGGGCCGAAGGGCGTTAGCTGGACTACTTAGCCGAAGGCATCCAACCGAACTGCTTAGCCGCAGTGTGACCAACCCAATGCCGATGTTGAAGGGCAGCCGAACTGCTGAGTCCAAGGGATGACTAGACAGTTGAGTCCGAAGAAAAATCAAATTGTTTATGTTGAAGGATGACGGGCCACTGGTTCTAATCGCCCATAATAAAAAATTATATGAAACTCTCTTTAGGATTTATAAAAAGGAGTGTGATTGAAAGAGAGATATCACTTGTAAAATTTGAAGACCAATATGCGCCCTAATGAGAGAAAGTGAACGAAAAAGAGAAAAGAGAAAAGGTGAATTTTCTTACTATAAAAATTTCTTCTAGATTCACTGCTACTCTGGTCTATTTAATACAAGGAGCTGTGTTCTTATATATGGAGTTTGTGTCACTGATTTTGCATAGTAAAAATTTATAGATGTACAGTCCCGTAATTTTTTTCTCTTATTCAGAAGATGACTTTTCACATAAAATTATTTGTATCTTTTCTCTTTATTTTATAACTGTCGTTTATCCACTATGTGTTGTTATCATCGTCATTTTATCTTTCCCTTTCGATTCATCTATGCCAACGATTTTACAGACATGGGAACACAAACCCATCCCCAAATTCCCGCAACTATATCAAAAATTAGAACAGATGCTTCGATTTTGGTGATAAAAGAATAGAGCCCCACATGTTCCAAACAAGTATTTGCTAAGAAAAATTAAACAAGGAAGGTATTGAATTGCTTGTGGAAGTATTTGGTAGCAGTAATATGGTGGTAAGACCATGTCAGCAGTAAGACAACCATATCACTTTTGTGCATTGAATACTAAAATGGCGGCAGTAAGACAATGCCATGCATGGAATATGGTTATAAACCATTTGCTGAGAAGAATTTGTGAACACTTTGACTTTGCTGCCTCATTAGTCCCCCAGTTTTCAACAGAGAAGGGTCAAACTTCACATAAACAGACAAAAATCATTTCAATCAAATATCAAATACGATGTTATCAGAACAAAATGGGGATTTCCCAAAGAAAAATGTATGCTTTATTCTATACATACTGTTCAAATAATTATTTAATAGAATAGATAGTCAAAACTTACCAATATGTATGCATTCCATATATGCTATTCTGTAACAACCATTTTTCGTGCATCGTCCCATCCAAATCCGAAAGTGTTCATACCTTTTATCACATCATATACGATACTCCAATTCCTTTTTAACATTTTTATTTTAGATGTAATGTGTGGAGTTGCCTTTAAACCCGAATTTGGTAGTTTTTGGTAGTGTTATGTGTATCAATGTTATACAATTCGACCACACTAGCAACAAGAGCATCATTTTCGTGAAGTTTCCATCTTCTTTTGGTGTCCTTATCAGAGTGTGACATACTTAACTACGTTGATCTATTATAATTATGAATAAGTAATCTAGGAAACATATAGTAAAAAAGTTAGGCGCGAAGTCAAGCATATTCATCATTAATAACAAAATTGATGATATGGAATAACAAATATATAATTGGCACCACTCAAAGCAAATATGTTAAATGTATCATTCAATTATATCCCTCTCGCTGAATATAGCATTTGCCAAATTATTCCTAAGTACACTCCAACTATCAGTAGGATTTAGTTGTGTTATTATATCCGTATTTTCATCTAACAAATCCTCCTGATACATGTTATTGTATTCATCCTCAATAGGATCATAATACATTTCATTTCTTATAAAATTATGTAGTAGACAACAAATAATGATAACTCGATTGTGTGTTCTAACAGGATAAAATGATGGACTTCTAAGAATCCAACACCGTATTTTCAGCAATCCAAAACACTTTTTGATAACATTACGAGTAGTGGCATATTTCATATTGAAGAATTCATCGGCCGTTCGTGGCTGATGGCCTTAACGCCATTCATTTAAATGGTATCTCTACCCCCTAAATGGTGCAAGAAATCTATTACAATTTATATATCCCTATCAACTAAGTAGTAAGTACCTATACGAAAATATACGATATCATTATGTAAAATAAGCTGATTCCAAAACATTATGATTGATTCAATGAACTAATATCTTACCATTTGAAACTTTCAGTCGATGCCTTTTATTTAGCACATTTCGTAAAATTTTAGAATTTGCTGCAGATCCTTCACAACCATGGAGGACATATATAAATTGCATATCCTAGGTGCATACTCCTAACACTTTTCTAACTATATCTCCATTATGAGTTTGATATTTAGGTTTGTCGATAATAGGTACCCTTATTTTTATATATGTTTCATCTAAAGTGACTATACAACCCTACAAATACACATCAAACTAGAATGAGTTATCTAGATAGTTACCATGTAACTATAATAATAAATATATGAAATAATTACCATACCGAAAACCACTTCTATCACTCGTCTGTGCAGTTCTCAAAAATGGGTTCCGACCATCTAAATAAACGTGCTTGCATACGTATTATTGCAACTAATACATTATTAATTATTCTACTTATCATCTTACCCGACCTCTAAAAATTATGTGTAATCATCCTATTTTTTACATGATATGTAAGAATGCGCAAGAATATTACCACTTACTCATTAATTAGCATGCGTTTTGATAGACAAAATCCCCCAATATTTGTTAATATTTTACACAGTTTGAGAAACATAAGCCTACTCATTCTCAATATGTTAATACAAATGATATCATTATCATGTATAATTCAATAAATGTATTCTCTTTTTTTATAAAAGTCAAGTTTGTAAGATCTCATGACTGTAAGTTTCAGCTATCCAATAATTAAGATTGTATTTAAGAAATATAAAAATCACCAAATAATAACGTAAATTTTAATCCATTGTATTATAACGACCACTATCTTTTTTTTCTTTTCATTGGACAAATTGAAGCGTAATTAATTCATTAACTATAATAAGAAATCACAGTAAATGTAAATATAAAGAATAGAGCCTTTTAGTCAATAGCTTAGCAAATACAACATATACAGCTGTCTGTGGAGAATCCATGAGGAGCATATATAGTAAATATATCACAGAAACATATACGAATACAGCATATAAAAAGAAAATATAATTGCAGGCAACAAAAACACAAACAACAAACACATCTGATTGTATTTGCTGCTCCAATTGCAAATAGAACATATATGGCAAATGCAACATAGAAACTACAAATTTCTTGATGCAGGCAGCAGCAACATCATGTTTTCCAAATGAATTGTGTAGCTACATATACAACATATGCATATTTTTATAGAACGAACTGAAAATCTGAAATGAACTGAAAATCTAGAATACTAAAATAGAAATATAAAAAGCAAATAAGAAGCAAAAACAATTGCACTGGAAATAGCTACATATACAATATATGAATATTTTCAAATGAACTGGAAATCTAGTACACATAAAAAGTAAATACAGCTGTAGGAAGCTACAATGTATTTGTCTGCCTTCACAGCATACAGACAAAAACAGCAAAATCTGGATCCATATACAACGTATACAACATATGCAGTTGCATATAATTTTTGACATTAAAAATATGGAACGAGTTGGAAATCCAAAAATAAATATGGAAATCTAGAAATGAATATGCTGAAGGGTTCAACATATATAAACAGAGGCACTAGAAACAAAAACATAAATCTATAAATGAAATCAGGCTAGAAACGATTTTTTAGACCGAAAACAGAAACATAAACAGAGGAAATTGAAACAAACTAGGATTTCGCACAATCTAGAAAAATCAAAATCCACAAATCTAAATGGGGTTTTACAGATCCTAAATATAACTTTTTTGAGAAATTTCTCGTAAATCTATAAGTAGACGGTGACATCGAATTAGGGTTTGGCCCAGAGAAGAGTTTCTTTCTGGATAGAACTCAAATTCTCGGAAGAAATTTCTTACCTTTTGGTGGAAACAGAAAGAGAGAATGCAGCGACAGAGAATGGAGGAGCAGTGAGGGAGAACAGTGAGAGAAAATAGTGGAAGCCGCGAGAGAGAACAGAGAGCATTGAGAGAGAATGAAAACGAAACAGAAGCAAATGCGAAAACAAAGGGCATTTTCATAATATTATAAATGTGGTGCAGGAATAGTAATTTCCAATAAATTGGGAATAAAGACTATCAATGGAATGGGCGGTAATATGTATACCTTCGAAGTGGAGTTTGGTTCACCGGAATAGAATTTCTATTCCTAACTAATTTCTTCGGGAATAATAATTTCCTTATTTGGTTTACAAATTAGTCAAAAATAAATATTTTCGGAGAATATTTAATCCCGAATTCAAAGGAAAAGTTATTATTGTGGGGAATATGGTATTATTTACTCCCAGTGACTTAAAAATTACTATTCCCGCACCATTTTTGTAATATTTCAAAATTACCCTCATTATTATTATTATTATTATTATTATTATTATTATTATTATTATTATTATTATTATTATTATTATTATTATTATTATTATTATTGATGAGTACTAATACTCATGGCCCACTCTTAAGATCTATTCCCCTGAAATTGGGCCCTATACCACAGAGATTTAGTAGGTCCAAGGATTCCAAAAGGTCCAGACACCAAAGCCAGCTAGTGTGGCATGATGGACTTGAAACCCACTCAAACCCGTGGACTCAAGATGGGCCTCAGATATCACCCCACCTATAAAATCGGCATGCCAAAGATTTGGTTGCTGACCTGTCAGGCCACCAGAGGAATGATGACAAGCAGAGCACACGGCCCTGTAAAAGTGACGTCACATCAGGCTCGTGTGCACGCAACGTTTCTGACGCAACAAAAGGGATTTGTAGAGTTGGTAGCAGATTTCACTACACATGCCAGCGTCACGTGGACTCCTTTCAAAGGAAAGCTCATCCATTATAAATGCATTAACTGTCTACTAAATAAAGAATCCTAACATTTACATTCACTTAACCATTGTATAGAGAGGAAGGAAAAAAAGAGAAATGCTTGAGTGCACTCTGCAACCCTCTTGTAGCCAAAGGCATTATAATGAAGCATTTTCTCAGGCCAAAATCTCGTGGGTTTTTCTTCTCATTTAAGAGAAGATTTCTCACGTAAAATCTCCGTATGCATTAGTCATCATACTCTCTTTCTCCATTTCATTTTACTCTTTGTGTTGTATGGGTATTGCCTGAGTACACGCAAAGGATCCGCGATCTCAATTGGATCCTTGTCCGTACAACCTTACCAAAAAAAAAAAAATCATTGTCCGTACAAGTACGTAAGATCCGATGACGCAACAATTATTATTATTATTATTATTATTATTATTATTATTACAACATTTATTATTATTATTATTATTATTATTATTATTATTACATATTATTTTATTATTATTATTAGATTTTATATTATTATTATTATTATTATTACTACCTATTATTATTATTATTATTATTATTATTACGTTTTATTATTATTGTTGCATCCTTGAACTCTGATCTCAGTATGAATGAGGACCCGAAAGTAAAGCAATACAATTATAGAGATTGTGTAGTAGAGAGAGAGAGAATGGCACGCGGAGTTTTTACATGGAAAGCCTCCTTCTAAATGAGGAGGAAAAACACAGGACACTTTGGTCAGAGAACGATTCCAATATTCAAATATTTGAGTACAAAGTATGGAGAATAAAGTGAATATTAAATATTCAAGGAATTACTTTTACAACACAAGTGTTCTCTTAACTGGAAAAAGGGAAGAGTCACTTTTTCTCTCTTTAAGGGCGCAAATGCTTATGCTCAAAAGGCCCCCTATTTAGTACACAACAAAAGATTATATAGTCGGTGGAACCTCCTCACGTGGAGCAGCCACGTGGAGGTGGCGTATGTAGTGGAGTCTACCACCAACTCTACAATCCATCTTACCGTGTCAGAAAGGTTGTGTGCATGCGGGCTAACTCTGTAAGATGTTATATCTGCAATGATCACGCCTGCTCTGCTTGCCTTCATTCCTTATAGAGATTGCGTATTGCAGAGAGTGCGCATACCTTCGCGAACGTCATCCTTCTGAGCTGGCATCCTCGTTCGTCCTTAGCACCCTTTTAGCGCTTGTGCCATTGGAGGCTTGTCAAAATCCGCATCCCTGATGAAGGCTTTGGCCTTTATCACGTTCACAGACATTGGGGCCATATCCTCAGTGCCATGTCCTCAGGGCTTTATTAGAGACTTTGGTCTCTTATGGAGTCATCGCACCTCCCAAGTTAAGTTAGTCTCTCAGACTAATGCAACTCTTTGGGCATTTTGTGACGATGGCCTAATTTCTCAGGCCTGTAAGGTGAATTTAACGTCTCGGACCAAATTGACTCCTTGGGCCTCTCGAGACGTGAACTTAAGTCCTTGGGCCTCTTGAGCTAATTTAGTTTCTTGGGCTAAATCAGTATTGTGGGCCTCTTGGGACATGGGTCCGAGTCCTCGGGCTTCTAGAGCAAATTTAGTTCATTGGGTCAAATCAGCATCGTGGATCTATTAGGATGTAAGCTCAATTTTTGAACCTTTTATCTGAGCTCTGGGTATTACTACCCATCAATTATTATTATTATTATTATTATTATTATTATTATTATTATTATTATTATTATCATTTTATTTCTCATACTATTTTACAAACCAAATAATGAAATACTAATTTTCACATTATTTTATTTCAACAATCAAATATAAGAATAATAATTCCAACACTATTCTCATCCTATTCTATCCCCTAAGAATAATTATTCTATTTTCACCTTATTTCATTTTAACAATCAAACATATCATTAGGATTTTTCAGATGACTGGCTTAAATAAGTCATAACTCGAACACCAAAAAGGAGATATGAAGAGACGTGTGTATTTAATGTATTGCGTTTAAGTCAAATTGCACTCAAGAATGTTCATGATTGTACCTCAATATCATCCAGAAATCAGCTATCAAGTCATTATAATATCATTGCAATGGTTCAAATGGAGCTTTGGCTATATATCATAATTTTTCAAGAAACCGAATGGTTATAAATATTTGAAGTTGAAAAGTTAATATATATATATCAATTTTTTAGTCAAATTGATGGCAAAACTAACTACGTTTATTTGACAACATTAAATATTGATGGTAAGCTTTGTAGGGATGCAATTGCTTTTGGAAGAGCAAGAGTCAAACGTGGTGCCTTTTTACACTTTTTTTTTTTTTTTTTGGGGGAGCTTTATCTGAATATATTGTTTTGTCTTTGAAATTGAATGACAAATTGCCTTCCAATGCATAAGTCGTGTTCATATAGTCCCATAGACATGGCCAAAATCTAAATTTTCCTATTAACTATATTTAAAGTTTATTGATTTAGTCACCATATAATACTGTAAAAACATCTAAATTCGTATTCTTTTTAATGTGTGTGGAGAAGCAACCTGCTATTTGTAGTGATGTCATAATTAATTAGGGTGGGATTAGATACGTGTAACTATGGTGATCTCAATTATCTATTTTGATATTTATTAATTGGAATAATGTGAAATTATTATTAAAAATTAAATATAATAGATAATGCGTTTATCCTATATAGTCATACTGCATATGAACAAGTATTTTAAAAAAAAAATTAAAGATTGTCTTTAATAATTTATTCATTACATAATACCTCAATATATTATATAATGAATTTTAAAATTCAAATGAACATCATCAATACAATTTAATTATAGAAATTACTTATTTAAGAATTCTATAATATATTGATGCATCCTGGATCTAAGTTTCAAATAGATTTGAGTCAAATCGTTTATGCGGGTCCTACTCTGTCCACCAAGTCTGGATTCTGTACACCACAATTGCGAACGAGAGGTCAGGTGATGGCGAGAGTTTATCTCATCATAAATACTCTGACGCTCAAATCAGTTATTAGCCTTCAAATTAAGGAGTAAGTACATATATGCAATAAGAATGCAGAGAATGCTTGTGATGGGAGTGCTCTTGTTAGCGGATAGGCTTTGAGTTGCTCGTGAGAAGCGAGAACTCTAAATACTGTGTTCATTGGGAACGTAATAGTAGAGAGAGAGAGAGCATTATGATGCTGGAAGCGTGAGAGCTTAGCAATAGAAGGTTTTTTTGCTGGTAGGTGAGAGCGTGAGAGCCTGAGAGCGTGCCTTGGAGTAAGAACTTCATGGTCTTTTATAGCTATTGTGTTGGGCTACCTTCATTATATAAAAGGGCCTGATTTCCGCGCTCTATTGGGAAATCACTGGTCTTTTCTGACGTGGAGCCCTTATTGCAGTAACAGTCACTGGATTGATTGCTTTCCTTCTACGTTTTGTAACTGTTAGGGTTTCTAATAGATAGGGAAAGGATTCTTGCGTCTCCCTTCAGGGATGTGCACTGATTCTAAGGGCAACCATTATTATGAAGGTTGTCTTTTGTGGAGAGTATAAAATCAGGGGAGAAAATCGTTGCTGATTTAGTGTGGATAAGTGGGCCTAACTGGGCTTGGCCCACTTGTGGCCTGGTCAGCAGCCAGTCAACTGGTTATGCTTCCGATGAACGGAAGCATTGATCATCTTCTGGCAATGTTGTTTGTCTTGCTCTTAGGGCTTTTACTGACTCATTAGCCTTTCGTTCAGTCAACAGATAGTGTTGACCGTTCAGGCGCAAATGGGCTGCTGTGGATCTGGACCATTTTTTCCTCTTGGGCCAGCCCATCAATAGCGTATCCATCACTAGCCCCCCATACTGGTAGTCTAGGACTCTGGCCTTTAGCATGTTTTAGATGGGACACGTGTGGCTGGGTTACCTGTTCGACAATGTCTCTTGGTCTGTTGATCATGCTGCTCGCAGTCATTGACTTTAAAGTCAAGATCTGGTGTAACGACCTGAGCTCGGATCCCGGAACCCAACCCGGACCGTCACAGTGAAAATATTAAGTCATCCAAAATCATCAATTACATGTCATCAAACAACTTTAATGAATTCTATAATATCATTTAAGATACAATCCATAGTCATCACAAATGCATCATTACATAAATATCCATAATAATAACAAATAACTTCAATAAATGACCTCAATGTCAAAAATATCAATCATCATAGAGAAATCTAATAAAAGTTGAATAGTAACTAAATTACCAAGATCTTAATCTCTATCCGGAAAGCTTCAATCTCTGAGATCACCTCTGCCTGGAGTCTACTCACGCGATCTCTTCTATCATGGTGTCAACCTGTCTACTCTAGAGCCAAGAAAACACAAGGGTGAGCCAAAGCCCAGCAAGTGATAATAATAAAAAATAATATACAACAATAACAATCTCCAATACCAACTATTAAGTCTCAACATCACTCTAACTATCTACTATATTCGAGCAAATTACAACATATCATAAATACGACTCTGGGTAAAATAGATCCCATAAGACCCGCACATCCAAAAACAAGAGTGCCAATAAATAACGGTAATCCCCTGAAATCCGATATCACGAATAAGTGGGAATTTCTTAGTTTGAATATCAGCGTGAACGACCTGAACATCAACAACAATAATAAAATAGATTCCACAGAATCCGGATAACGTAAAATCTGACACATAGATTTTACCAAATATAACTCGTGGATTCCACCGAATCCCAAACTCATGATGTATCAACAATGATATAACATCACAATGAATCTCCTTGGACCTTATTCTGCCACCGTGAACCAAAGGCCACGTAATTATGTCTCCAACGGTTAGGTAAGTACAATGAGATTATCCATTGTATCCAACTACCCCTACAGTCCTCCCAGAGGCTGTACCCGTGCATGCTGATACCACCCGTGATACCCCTCGCCAGATAATATCTCAGATATCATCTCCTATGATGATCACATGGTCATAAGCATCCCCAACAATAAACAACATACCTCATTATCACCATGATACGGAAATCAGTATCGGATAAGTGTAGACCACGCTAAGGTATCGTAGCCTCTCATTCGACTGGATACCTTAGTATTTTCATACGATTTCCTTAACCTTGACCGTAGGAAACCAATAATTCAAATACTCACACAACCGAGTGTAACGCAAAGAAAGATTTGTAACATCAATGATAAGAACGTCGTTCGGTACTAATACGGACCGTACTCACGCCATCAAATCTAACACAAAGAAGCGTATCTCAGAACGTCCAACGGAGATGCATGGATAGAGATATGATCGGCTCAATTACTTCACTATTTTTCCATTTTATTCCGGAGTGATGCCTACGACTAAGACCAACAATATTTTTATTTCAAATTCCATCCCCAATTAATTTTACAAGGTTCCAACAAATTAATTGGTAATATTTATTTCTTCATACAATCAGTATCACTCTGAACACAAGCCAATACACATTTATACATGCAACATACACAAACTGTAAATATCATCTATACTCTTTACCATCTTTATTCTCATACATACACAAATAACCACACATTGACACACACACACATATATATATATATATATTCAAATACATCCCTACATATATATATACATATATATATATACACATAAATCCACACGTATACACACACATACCAACACTCCACACACCTACCCTCACCAACCGGCCTAGCCCACAGCCCAACACCACACACAGCACTCACTAGCCCATCACGCACACTCAGCCTTCACGCATTTGCTTTTGCTGCGCTCCACACACACACTGCTCACACAGAGCAACAGCAACACACACACACAACGTCACACACTCAGCAGCTTCTGCTGCTGTTTCCCTCACACCAACACACACACGACGCCCCGCACACACACCAATATGCACACACAGTAGCAACTTTCTGCTTCCCGTTCCACACACACACACACACACAGCAGCTCTGCTGCTTCGCACTCACCAACACACGCACACAGCACACCCTGCTTCTAACACACATACACACTAATTTCAGTCGTTCACTCATACAGAGCACGACCAAAAACACCCCAAATATTATTAACCCTTCACCACCAATTCTCAACAGAAACAGAGTACGAAGCCCCCTGTTTTCTCACCCAATTTTTTGAACCGGCCACAAACAGATTAACATCTGCTCGCTTATCAATTTCTCAACGAACACACACCACCCAATTTACACATCAAAATTGATGGAATTAGAGAGAGAGATTGACAGATTCAAATCAGTTTCGAATTGAAACAACACACAACCAAGAAATACAAAGGAAGAGAGAGATTCATGAGGATTTATCTGTGATTTGAAATGGAAACGACATCAGAGGTTCACTTGCCTCAATCCTTTCTTTTCTTCCGGCAACGGCGGCAACTCCACGAATCGACGACGGCGACTTCGACGGTAGTGGCAGCGGCGAAAAACAACGATGACAGCTAGGGTTTTGTTCTCCCACTACCTTCCTCAACTTCTACTTAAATAACGAAAGGAAAATCGACTCTTTCCTTCCTCATTGCCGCAAATCTCGCTCGTCATTCCTCTTTTCTTTTTTTTTCTTTCCCTCCTCTTCCTCCTTCCTTCTTCTCCTCTTTCGTTCGTTTCCCTCCTCTCTCTCTCTCCCCATTTTTCTCTTTTCTTTTTCTGTTTATTATTATTATTATTATTATTATTATTATTATTATTATTATTATTATTATTATTATTATTATTATTATTATTATTATTATTATTATTATTATTATATTTATTATTATTATTATTATCATCATTATTATTTATTAGTATATTTTTGTAATATATTTATTTATGTATATTTATTTATCTCTCTTTAAAATATTTATTATTTAGTTAGTTATCTAATTACCTCTATTTAAGACCTTAACCTAAATTTCTAATATTTCATTTATATATATATATATATATATATATATATATATTTCATCAATGAATAATTAATTCACTATTTAATCTAAATTTTAATTAACAGTCTAAATATTTAAGCCCAATCCATTAATCCATCTAATTTATTTCGCCTAAATGTCAATCCAATTATAAGATTTTAAGCCTAAAAGTAATTACAAATAATTATTGAAACTAACTTATAAATATTTTTTTAAATTTGGGATATTACAATCTTTCCCACTTAAAAGATTTTCATCCTCGAAAATAGAATTAAAATTATTCGAGATGTTACATCCGGAGAGCTGACTGTGAAGGTCGTTGACCAGATTCATTGACTGCCTAGGCCAAATTGGAGAACTGTTGGAAAAAGTGTTGACCAAATTTATTGACCATCTAGGCCAAAATTTGAAGGACTTGTTGAAGAAGTATTTTGACCGGATTTGTTGACCGTCAAGGCAAAATCCAAAGAATTGCTGAAGGAAGCGTTGACCGGATCTGTTGACCACCTAGGCCAAAATTCAGAGAACTGGTGGGAGTTGACACGATGCATCATCATGCCGCTAGATTGTGAGTTGAAAAGTTGGCCACATGTCTGCATATAGTGAATTTACAATCCAGTAATTAATGTGCCAAAGAATCTGGTTCGACTGCATCATCTTCGGAAGCGACATGTGTCCACAATAATGGGCGCATGTTTACGAGACAGTTCTCCTCCTCTGGTGTTCATACGCTTTTAAGTACACTGTCTGTTTCTTTTCAAACTTTCCATACTTTTCTTCCACTTTCCTTCCTGAAAATTTTTAAGTGTTCTTGCCACATTCCTTCTCCCATTTTCATGGCTTCCTCTATAACTCAAATAGTTTCAATGCTCAAAGCCAACGACGTGAAGGAGTTGTATGTCGAGAATAATATCCCAAAGGAGATCGTCTTTAGGTTGCCCAACAAGGAAGACAGGGGTTGCTCTCCTCCTGAGGGCTACATTACCGTATATGAGGCCCACTTGAGGAGTGGGTTGCATCATCTAGTTCCTGACGAGTTGCAATACATTTTTACGGCTCTTTAGACCCCCTCGCACAGTTTCATGCCAATGTTGTGTGATACCTATGCACGCTCTGTATCTTCCTTCGTCATCATGCAAAGCAGCTAACAGTGGAGTCCGTTAGAGTGATGTTTAAGTTCAACCAGGGTGGAGAGTGGATTTCCCTGTTCCCACGAGGGCTTCTGATCAGTAGCGCCATATACAATTCTTTGAAGAATTGGAAGAATCGATTCTTCTATGTTTATGCGAACGAATCCTAGCCCTTGGCCAGGGATTGGGGCAAGTTGCCTGATGTTTACAACGGGACGCCCACAGACGAGGAGACTGCTATCATAGAGCCGATTTTCAAGTTAGTGGAGAACTATCTCTTTGAGTTCCGGTGAGACCATCTAGTTTCCCATGCGGAAGCTAAGAGGGCATGGTGGGGACCGCCTTCTCTGGTCTAGAAGATGAGGATGCCTTCCTGCAAGAGAAAGGTTGGCACCATCATCATCGAGCCTGCCAGCATGCCTCACAGCGAGGAAACTTCCCAGAGTCTAAGGCGGAAGAAGGTGGCAACAGTGATGCCTTCTTGTTCTTCATCCACGGAGCTATAATGTGTTTTGGCCAGCCAACATGCTGGAGTTGAAGACATCTCCGGTGTAGTTGGGGTCGAGGTTGCTGTGGAGGTGTTTGTGGCCGGCCTGGGCTCTTCTGTTGTTGGTAGCACCATTTTTGCTCTACCATAGGCAGAGCATATGGCTGTGGAGTTGGAGTTGCCTGCGGAGCCTCCGGTAGTGTAGGCTGTTGAGCAATTTGGGGTGTTGGCTATGGAGCCTAAGGAGCCTATTGTTGGAGAGTTCCATGAGGTGCCAGAGGTGCCAACCACCGAAGAGCCCTTAGAGGCAGTTGGCATCAGTATTGTGCTGGTGGAGGAGTTCGCCGTTGGAGAGCCTATTGAGACAGTTGGCCTTGTGGAGGAGTTGTTGGAGGAGTCTGTGGCAGAGGCCTCTGCTGAGCCTGCCTAGGAGATTACTATTTTCAGTCCCTTGCCGCCAGGCCAGTAAGGCCAGTACATAGAATCTGGCAGATAAACTTTTGAAATCTTCCTTCTCTTTCTTTCCTCCATTGCTTGTTACTTAGCGTTTTCATCTTTTGCATGAGGATAAAATAACTGGAACGGTCGCCAAGGGATTGCGCCAGCGAGACCTGGTGGTCTCTGATCGAGATAGAGAGATCGCCTGGTTTGAGGAGGAAGTGAAGCTGCTCAAGGCAGAGCATCAGGAGGACACAGCTATTCTTCAAACCATGTTATCGAGTTTAGAGGAGGAGAATGACAGACTGGAAGAGGGGAATGCAAAGTGGAGAGGGGAAGCTGATCGGGCGATGAGGCACATTGACCAACTCTCGAGGCAGATCACATCTCAGGAGAACGAGCTAACCACTCGTATACATCCCCATGAGGTTTTTGGGATGATGTGGGTACGGTTGTTGGAAGGCGTCCATCTCTGTCGGCGCATTATATAGCTGGTTGACCCTAGTAAACCGTTATGTCCAACATTGTGAGAGCCTTGTGGGGCTGTCCTAGAGTGGTTAGGGCCACCGCCGCCTCCTCCTAGGGGCTCTACTCCACCGTAGATTTTTGTAGCCTTGCATTTTTTGTATGTTGTTGTAAATATTTAATCAATAAAATGATCATTTTACTGATGTTGTGCGTCTTCGCCTTTGTCGTCATTTTTAACTTATTTGTCGTTGTGTTGATCGGCTAATTTGGTGTGTAGCACGAAAGCTTGCCATCTGCCTTGCTTAAGGTGTGTAGGGCGCTTTCTGATGGACTTAAGTCCTGAATAAGACATCAAGGTGAACCCTGATATCGTGTCAAACTTGTTCCATACTCGTGCGTGAGTAAAGGCTTGGTGGCGCTGTCCAAGTGTGAACTTGGGCGGCCAGCTTTTGGATGGAGTGCTTTGCTCCTGTCGACTGTCATTGATTAATCACGCTATCTCCCTGTGAAGGAGGTTGTTACGTGTGCTGTTTAAACCCCCTAAGATTTTGACCGCATACGAATCACTTGGATGACCAAGGTTTAGTCCGACCACCAATGGGCCGCCTGGGTAACTAGGGTTTAATTCGACTGCTTATGAGCCGTTTGGATGACTAAGGTTTAGTTTGACCACCAATGGGCCGCCAGGATGACCAGGATTTAATTCAACCGCTTATGGCCCGCTTGGATGATTAAGGATTAGTTACGACCGCTTATGGGCCGCCTAGATGATCAGGGTTTAGTTACGAGCGGGTGAAAACCTACCCAATTTAAGGGAAGTCTAGGTCGCTTATATAATCCTTCAAACACATACACATGTATATGGAATAGAAAAGGAAAGAATAAACAGCACAGTACAACGAAAAAAATATTTTCTTCTATTTGTTAATGATATGTACATCTATAGGCATACACATGAATGACCTACCTGCACCATTACTGTAAGTAATGCTTGAGGTGGATTGTATTCCACATCCATGAAACCAACTTGCTGCTCTGAAATCGGAGTTTATAGACTCCATTTCGCAAAATGGTTGAGACTAGGAAGGGTCCCTCCCAATTTGAAGAGAGTTTATTTCAGTTGGCGGTATTGCCCGTAGCCTCGATTCTTCGTAAGACTAACTTTCCAATTTTGACTTGTCGCACTTTTACCTTCTTATTATAATAATGGACAACTCGTTGCTGGTAGGCCGCTGTCTGCATTCTGGCGGCGTCGCGGACTTCCTCCAGCAATTTGAGTCCTTTGACCCTAAGACTTGGAAGCCCGATCTCAATCGAAATTACCGCTTCAACTCCGTAGTAGAGGCTGAAGGACGTCTCGCGAGTTGATTCCTTTGGAGTCGTCCGGTAAAACTATAGGACGGAGGGTAGTTTGTTGACCCCTGCATCTTCCAACTTGGTCATTAGGCCGTGGAGTAACGTACGATTTGCGACATCCACTTGTCCGTTTACTTATAAGTACGCCACCGAAGTGTGGACCAATCTGATGCCTAGACTGGTGTAATACTTGGTAAAGTGTTTTCCTACGAATCAGGTTCCATTGTCAATCATAATGACCTCGAGAATGCCAAATTTGCTAACTACACTATGGCAGACGAATTCTAAAGCATTGTACTCGGTGATCTTGGCTAGCGGGGTGGTTTCAACCCACTTGGTGAAGTAGTCGACACCTATTATGATAAATTTCCTTTGCCCGGTTGTGATGAAAAATGGGTCGAAAATATCAAGCCACAATTAGGCAAATAGACAAAGAGCTTGAAGAGACCTCAACTTTGTAGGTAGCTAGTAGTAAAGATTGCTACGGAGCTGACAATTCTCACATTTCTTCACAAATTCAATGGCGTCCTTTTTCATTGTCGGCTAGTAATATCCCTGGTGTATAATCTTGAACGATAGGTTTTTGCCGCAGATGTGTGATCTGCATATCCCAAGGTAGACTTCGCTCAAAGCATATTCAACCTCCTTAGGAGTAAAGCACCAGAGGTACGGAGTCTAGTAACCACGGCGGTATAGTCGTCCCTCGACTATGGTGTACCTATCAGCCATCTTCTTGATCTGCTTGGCTTTATCTGCGTTCTCTGGTAGTGCCCCGTCCGTCAGATACTTTTGGTAAGGCGTCATCCAGTTTTCTGTGTCGGAGATTTGCATTGCTTCCTATTTCTCAGTGTTGGGAGTGGTCAGAATTTCCCACATGTCCGTCGAGAACTACTCTGGGTTTTCAACCGTCGCTGCCTTGGCACGTAGAATTTCTCCAGTTTTCAGTTTTGGAGACGTGGACTAGGTTTAGCTTGTCAAATCTTCGAATGGCATCTTTTGCCTTAGCCAAGTATTTGGCTAAGTGAGGGTTGCATGCCTCGAAACCCCCATTTACCTGGTTAACGACCAATTCAAAATCGCTGTAGATGGTCAGCTGTCTGGCGGAATGATCTTTGGCTATTCTTAGCCTAGCTAACAGGGTTTCGTACTCTACAACATTGTTGGTGGCCGAAAAGTCGAGTCTAAGGGAGTACTTCACCTTAAACCTGTCTAAGGTCCTTAGAACCACTCCAGCACTACTGCCTGAATACGTAGGGGATCCGTCCATATTGAGAACCCACTCCAACTCTTCCCTATGTTGTTTAGTGTCCTCAATGGGCCGTTTATCAAAAATTGGTGTCGTGACCTCGACGATAAAGTCGGCCAGAGCCTACCCTTTGAGGGCTGGTCTAGGACGGAACTCAATGTTGAACTCTCCCAACTCGATAGTCCACTTCACCAGTCATCCAGAAACGTCAGATTTCTGAAGAATGCTCTTCAGTGGCTGGTCGGTCAGAATAACCACACAATGAACCTAGAAGTAAGGTCTCAATTTTCGAGCGAAGAAGATAAGAGCCAAGGCTAACTTTTCTTCGCGCAGGTAGCACGTCTTTGTGCCGATCAACATCTTGCTCACATTGTAAACTGGTTATTTAGAGTCGGAGTCCTGGTGTGTGAGGATGGAGTTAAGAGCCACCTCTGATACTCTCAGGTAGAGATACAGCTCTTCTCCGTCCCTGGTTAACTTTAGTAACGGTGAAATGGCTACGTACCGCTTCAATTCATCAAAGCCTGTCTGACATTCTATAGTCCACTAGAATCCATTTACTTTTGTCCTCCTTAGAACCTGGAAGAAAGGCTGATATTTATCTCCTGACTTGGCCAAGAAATGGGACAAGGCTATTAGTCGTCTAGTTAGCCTCTGGACATTCTTGAGCTCCCCAGCAGAGTCATATCCATGAGGACCTTGATCTTCTTCGGGATTACCTCAATCCCTCATTGAAAGATGATGAAACCCAAGAATTTCCCTGAAGATACTCCAAAAATGCACTTGGAAGGATTCAACTTCATATGGTGTGCACGGAGTACCTCGAAGGATTCAGTGAGATTGCGAATATGGTCGTTGGTAGTCTTACTCTTGACGAGTATATCATTGACGTACACCTTCATATTGCAGCCGATCTGCTTCTTGAATATCTTATTCATGAGCCTCTGATAAGTGGCACCCATGTTCTTTAGACCAAAATGTATGACCTTATAACAGTAGGTACCTTGGTCCGTCATGAACGAGGTATGCTCCTCATCCTCTGGACTCATCCGGATCTGATTGTAACCTGAATACTATCTATGAAACTCAATAGCTCGTGTCTAGATGTCGAGTCTACCAACAGGTCGATCCTGGGTAAATAAAAGTTGTCTTTTGGGCAGGCTTTGTTGATGTTGGTGAAATCGACGTACATTCACCATTTTTCGTTGCTTTTCTTTACTAGGATGACGTTGGAGAGCCAATTCGAGTATTATACTTCTTTGACGAAGTCTTCGTCTAGTAGCTTTTTTACCTCCTCCGAGATGGAGATGAGTTTCTCCACGGAGTGATTTCTTCACTTCTGCCTGATGGGTTTACAATCGAGATCGAGGTTCAACTTGTGGACCATTACTCAGGTCAGAATTTCTGGCATATCAATTGGAGTCCATGCAAAGACGTCAGCATTCTGTCGTAAGAACGCTATCAGCTCGTTGCACAGTGTCCCAGTAAGTGAGCCCCTAATTTGTACGCACCTCTCTGGGTCTTTCAGATCCAGTGAGATTAGAACAATTGCCTCACCAGACTGGACCTGCTGCAAAGTTACTTCATCTCGATGGTCAAGCTCTCACGCCGCTCTGGTGCCGCCCCTTGGAACAATCTGGGACATGTAAGATGTTTGTGTAATGACTTTGTCATCCAACACTTCACCAATACCACAGGCTGTCAAGAACTTCATCTTGAGATGTGGTATTAAAGTAACGGCTCGAAACACTATTATGTATAGGCGGCCTAGTATAACGTTGTACACAGAAGATAGGTCAATAACCAAGAAGGTAAGTGTACAACTCGTCGTTCTTGGGTATGCGCTCAGGGTGACTTCTAGTTGGATCGTTCCTTGGACAGCTACCGGCTCGTTGTCAAGACCGTAGAGTGGGCCTTCGACGAGTTTCAACTGGCTCTTTTTTAAACCAAGTTTAAAAAGGTATCAAGACAAAGCAAATTACATGAACTTCCATTATCGATAAAGACTTGTTTCAAATGATAGTTGACGCTATCGTCCGAAATGAGTACGGATACAATAAGGGGATCTACAAGGGGGAGATTATATGTTTTATGTCATTATCACTAAAGCTAATGACGTTGTCTTCTATGCGTTGCTTTTTCTACCTAGTCTGTTGTTCCTTACAATCCGCTGGGGTTTTAGCCAGTCGAGTTGTAATTATATTGACCATTCTAACCGTAACCCGATTTTGTGGTTGAAAAGGCTTCGGTCCTTCCCTACCTAAGGTGCCAGAGCTTTCTCTAGGGTTCCTGATAAACCTAGTGAGATGGCCTCGGCGGATGAGCTCCTTAATCTCCCGCTAAAGCGTCTTACAATCTTTTGTAGAGTGTCCGAAAGATCGATGGAAATTGTAGTATTTAGCTGGATTTCCTCCCTCCCATTTCTTAAGTGGTTTTGGTCACTTAAGGAATTTCTCCCCACAGATTTGTATGAGGATATTGGAGCGTGTGTCAGTCAGATGTGTCAGGTTGATCGACCTGTATTCCTTTTGCTTTGGTGCTCCGATCTGTGTTGCTTCCAAGCGGGAGTAATCGTTGCCGTTGTGCTTCATTTTTCCCTCGGCCGAGAAAGAGTGAGACTGTTTGATCATCTCGGGACGCTTAACCTCGTTAGCCTCTTCGACCGTCGCGTAGACCCTGGTGATAGATTCCGCTTTTCGAAAGGTCTACGGATTCTTATGCGCCAGATGTTTAAAAAAGTCCCCGTGTGTCAACGCGGAGATGAAACCGTCAAGTTTTATCTCTTCAGTAAGCTTGGGGATCATTCTAACTTCCGTAACAAAGCGATCCAGAAACTTTTACGGATTCTCTCCCTACTTCTACTTGATGTGAGAAAGATACCATGGCTACTTCTCTTCCCGTCGTCTGGAAGCGTATTGTGCCAAGAAAATATCAATGAGCTCCCGAAAACTCCGAATTGAATCTGACGGGAGACGGTGGAAGCAGATGTGGGCGTCTCTCTTCAGTATAAGAGGAAAGTAGCGGCACATCGCTGCGTCTTTCAATCCCTGTAGACCCAGATGGGTGTGAAAATTATCGAGGTGATCCATGGGAACAACGCTCCCATCGTAAGTGTCAAGAGTTGGCATCTTGAACTTTGTCGGCATAGGGCGGTTCAAGATTTTTGTTGTGAAAGAAGATTTGTCTAGATCTACGGCGTGTTCGTCATCCTTGAACACGTGATTCAAGATCTTCTCCAACTTTAGATTTGTCTGGGTGGTGTTGCCAGATCTCTTAGAATTAAGATAAGTTCTCAACTCCATCCTTTTTTTGGGGCAGTGCGTAGCCGGTCGGCTACTACCACTAGTAGATCTAACGACTCAGGAGGCTCCCTCCTGAGCCTGAGGCCTGGTCTCCGTCTGAGAGTATCCGGAGTTCCTTCATTCTGGTCTCTTTTCCAGAGTCCTACTGCCCAAATTTCCCCCATAGGATGTGCCACATTCTATATACAGAAAAAAATGGAACCCGACCTAGTGTCATTGTGTGGCCAGCGGTGCATAGCGCTCTTCCCTGCAAGTTCCCTGCTACTATTTGTATGCCTTGTCATTTGACTGACACGCACAAAAATTTACTGAGGCGGATACTTTATTTGTTCTGTTGGTGATGCCAGTTAATCACACGTTTTAAACAGTTATATAAACTTACTATAAAATTTTGTAGCAGTTATATTTTATAATATTAAAGGGTAATATAATTTTTTGATATTTTTTATTAATTAAAGCAGGGCTATTTTTCTTTTTCTTATCTCTCACTCATGCCAAGCACTACTAAATAAAATTGTAAAATAATTAGGGTAAAAATAAAAAAAAGTAAAATTACATAAAATTATTTTTTCATATATTCTTTAGACTTATATGGACAGAAAAGAGAATAAATAAAAAAAATAGTAGTAATATTTTTATTTCTTGATCATTGTTATTAACATTTCAATCAATATTCTATTAAGAATAAATTAGTTATATTAAAATTATAATTTTCATTGTTGAGATTAATTTCAGTCAATTTTATGTCAAATTTATATTTTATTACTACTTTGACTAATATTTTAAAAAAATAAAAAAAATATATTTTTTAATTTGCACTTAGTTTTGTTCGCATCAGTCGAGACAATTAAACAAAGCACAAATTCCTGTCGCTGGGAGGTCCACTTACGCAAATTATATTGAATTATGGAGTGCAATCGGCTCTCTCCATCCTCTGCACGTTAAAATCCCCCCATATTCAACACACACACACTCTCTCTCTCTCAACCACCCAAACAACGCGAGGTTCCAGAAATCAACTGATTCTTCTCGTTGCAAATCATTGACCCAAGGAAAGGAACCTATATTCTCAGACCGTTGAGTAAATCGACCTTCATGGGTTGCACATCCTCGCGAGATAAAGGAGATGGTGAGATATAAGCATTACATCCTGCCCTTCCCCCAATTTACTGATTTTGAAGAATTATTGATTTGCTATTCTTCTTTTTATGGTATGGTTTAGTTACTGGTACATTTTGGAATTAACAGATCATAAATAACTTGAATTTGTCATTACCCATTACATATGTACTTTTGTCTTTCTCAATTTATTTGCTTCGTTTTCATGGTGGCTTGGACTTCTGATTTCGTGTCTTTTAAATTTGCTATACCCATGAACCTTAATTTTGAATCTATCCTCCAATTGTTTGCCTTATCTAGTCCATGTTGCTCAACAACACCTTTTCACTGGAATAGGAAGCAACGGGGCCGTTCTGAAGACATGCAATATTGGGGAGAATTGTACCTTTTCTGTTGAATGCATTGTATGATAGAACTTTTTCTCAGGTCTAGATGCGTGGTTAATGTGCATGAGCTTCTTGCATTATCATGAGCGTAGTCGTTGATGTGGTAGGCTGTATCAATAGTAATTTAGAAACAGTGGAAAAAGAAAGAAAAAGGTGACAGAAGTCAATGATTATTGGTGCTAGTGTCTAAAATAGTTATTTTCAGAATTCTAACTTTTGTGCTGGTTGGAATTTTCTCACTATTGCTTATTTGGGGATACAGTCAATTTGCAGATGTTAAAGGAGGCAAAATATTGAGGGCAAAATCATCCATGTGGGGAAACATGTGGTGAAATCCGTATAACATTTTATTCCTGACTCTTGTTTTGCGACCATTAATTTATTTAAGTCATTATATGGTTTTCACAGTGGCACATGTTTTATTTGGGTTACTTTTGAAATCCAGAATTTACTGTTTTTTCCTCTCTGTATTCGTTCTTACATATTTGTGGGCTATAGTGGAAATTGTACTTGAAATTTACTATTTTAAGTGGACCGACTGCACTGTAGTTTGAGATATTAGCTAAGTGAAAGAAAACTGTGGGAAGTTGTTACCATAATTTAGGCTGAGTAGGGAAAAGAATTCCCTTGATGGGCATCTAAATTGGTTTCCAAGCTGGATTTGGTAATTTTGCATTTTTGTGGTAATAGAGGAATTCATGATTGGTTAAGTTGTTTGTAAAACAATTTTCGATGGAATTCTGTTAAAATTATCAATCAGATGGACGTGAAAACAAAGCCAGTGAGACCTGTTTATTTCACCATCATTGTCCTTTTATCATGGCTATGACATGGTTTATGTGGGCTTGATGATTTGGTTAACTATGTAAGCAATATGCAAATTCCTCCTATCTGTAAATTCTAGAGAAGTGAAGCATTTCCTTCTCATTGAAGAACACCATAGGACAATGAAAGGAATCTTCAGGCTTACATTCCCCTTCTTTGAAGAAAACCATTACGAAGCCAATTATCTGGACTGCTTACGTTTAACAAAAACATGATCCCATTGAAGCCATGCGATTAATCGAGCTACCCTGTTTGAGCATGTGAATGGAATAGCCACTTCCGTTATCTGTTTGAAACCTATTTCGTCAAAATTTGAAGTTTATTGATCTGGTTTTAGTTGCTGTATTAGATCATCCAATTGATTTGCGTTAGCCTCTTCTGTTTGAGTATGATCTGTTAGCTTAGAAAATATGCTTGATGACAAATTATTAAGAGTTGATTTTCCTTCCAAGAGCTTTCCCAAGCCATGAATGAATTAATTGTAGGAGCATTCACTTTCAAAAAAAAATTATTTTTAGTTTCTCCTACTTTGTTGAGAAGTTGAATCCACCTGGATTGAGTATGTTACCTGACTTACCTGTGTATATGTTCACTTTAGGTGTCTTCTTCTTGAGTGAGAGTGGGACGAACAAATTGAAAACAATATTAGTGGAATATCTGCAGGATCAATAGGAAAAGAAGCAAAGGAAAGGCCAGAGCCTTTCCAATCCCAAGGACTATGTCCTTGTTTCCAATCCCCAGTTTTGCTGTCAGCAAGATTGAGAGCTTGATGAAGCATTTTCTTTGGAGGGCTGTCCAGAAGTGTTCAAATTCTACTTGCTTAGACGGGGGATTATCAAGAAGCATGTTGTATTCATAGGTTTAGATGTTAGGGTTTTCGAATCTTCAATAATGCATTAATGTGTAGGTGGGTGGATTTGGATGTTTGCAGCAGAAAGGATCGGCTGGGGAGGAAGGTCATCATTTATGGAACCGACCCTATGGATTGTTCTTTACTACTCCTAGGAAGACCTATCCTGTTAGTCTCGGAGAAATATGCCGAGGATTGGACCAATTTTTAAGGCTGTTTTTCTTTTACTTAAGTTATAGATCAAATTTTATGTTCTGAGATGATGTTTATATGGGTAGGAAGCCATTGAAAGTTGTTTTTCCCAGTCTATATATTTTTGTGGTTGACAAGTCTGTAACTCTGCAATCAGAGGCAAAACTGAGTATATTTGACTATCCCTAGACCCCCAATGTGGAGCCTTGTGCACTAGGCCTGCTTTTTTACAAGTCTGTGAAGTTGCTGGTTGTGCTCACCTGGGTGGTGATAAGACAATTGGAGTACTATTCTATTAAAAATGAGTTATGATGAGGAAGTCTTAAAGAATTGAGGAAAGAGAAGATGGCTTCCCTTATGAGCTGCACTCGATTAATCAATATTAGGAGAAATCATGATTTTTCTTACTGTTGCCTTGCTGTATACAAGTCTGGTTTCTGAAAATTTTGTATGTTTTCTGTCAACTGAAATGGAATTCCAAAGTGCTAACTAAGGTTTCTATTTTGCCCTGGAAGCTGCCTGCGATAGATGTCTTACAGTTGACAATCTTTAAAGAAGAGGTTTAACTGTGTTTAACAGATGCGTGCAAACATCGGGCTGAGTCAGTATACATTTGCTTATTTTCTGATGTTGTGAAAGATTTCTGGAATTTTTCCATAACTTCGATGGGAATTCATGATGCAGACTGCTTTCATTTGGAATTAATTTAGAATAGGAACTTGTAAGGACAAACTTCAAGAGTTGCCAGGAGCTGCATCCATTTGGAAATTTTATGGACAGTGTGGAAGGAACAGAATTTGAGAGCTTTTGAGGAGAAGGGAATGTATGATCTGCAATTGTCTTCATGCCACATAATTAGCCTTCGTCTTTGGTGCAAATGACACTACTTGACCTCGCCATCTGGTGTATTTTATTTTTTTGATGAAATTAGATTTTGAGTTTTGCTTTTATTCAGTTTTGTTGTACTACTTTGAACATCTTGGCATTGCTTTGTTATAAATCTTCTTTCTTATTATAAAAAAAGATCAGAAAAAGAAAAATGCTTGCAATATTAGGATTTAACTGAAAGATCAGAACAAGCCGAATTTCACATTTTCAATATGTTGAGACTGACATTGAAGTTGGGATTGTTGTGCAATAGGATTAACTAGATTCTTTCATGTAAATAGATTGGAATGAAGTGACATACTCCTTTTGATATTATCGTGCTTGATCTAGTTTGATACTAGAGATTTGTAAATGTGTCAAAGTTGTTGAGATGATAAGTTTGGGTCTGATTATACATATATTGGCTTGCCTTTTTATTTGAAATAGTCTACTAAAGCTCTTTGCAATCCTGCCTCTTCAACATGAATGTTTAAGAAAGATTTTGCAAATTCCCCCAGTCTCAACTCGCAAGAGGCAGTAACGGTATCAGCATTGCATAACAACTAGGAACCAACGCAGTTACTCAAAGAGGCAGCAAATCTGGATTCTGAAGTTCAGTTTTGAGTGTGATGGACTACAGAATGGTGTTGTGAAATTTGGAATAGAATTGTGCTGATCTCAGATGCCAAATTCTGATGATGATATGCAGATACAACTCAAGAATTTCTCAACAGGTCATTTATGATGCAGAAATCATAACAACAGTTCATAATATTTGTAAAGTAATTGCAGAAGTTCAAAAACCTGATTTGACTTCTTAGATCATTGTAGGGCAGATGAAATCAGAGGTGCAGATGATGACTACTGAATTACCGGTGCAATGGAGATGAAATCAGTATTTGTAAAGTAATTGCAGAAGTTCAAAAATCAGATTTGACTTCTTAGATCATTGTAGGACAGATGAAATCAGAGGAGCAGATGATGACTACTGAATTACTGGTGCAATGGAGATGAACTTGCTAGAACAGATAAACAACCAATTTCCAAAATGCTACTGATGCGCACCATATCAACTGAATTAAGTAAATGTAGAGCAACTATAGATTAATGGAACAGTAAATTAAACTCAGATCCCTTTATATACAGAATCACTGCACTGCTTTTGCAAGAGACAATTTCCAGATTAAAACAACCTCGGCAGACTTGCAATCCCTACATATGTGATTCAGACTTGCAGCATGGAGTATATAATTCAGATTTGGATTCAGCTAAAGGCAAGACCAGTATAGCAACAAAGATGTTGAATTTGAATGGATTGCGAATCCATTCGAATATAGTACTTCTGATTTCTGGTTTCAGAATATAGTTATTTTGAGTTGTTGGCTGATACTGAATTGAATCTGATTTCAGACAGATTTCAGAATATTTCAGATAGATTTCAGAACTTCAGATCCTTGCTTCAACTTTAGTTTTTCTTGCTTCAGATCTTAGGAACATAAATTACTGAACATTTGGACATAAATTACAGAATATAGTAATTGTTTTGTTCACTTTATGACATTTTGGACTTTTACTTAAAAGTTTTACTTCAAATAGGCCACTTGCAGCCCACACTTAGAGATAGTACTGCTGAGTGGAGTTGGGATAATGGAAAACATGGAAGGCCTGCCTTTTTATTGAGTGAGCAGATCCAATAGATTTAAGTAATTGTCGTGACATGTACTGCAATCATTATGCTATGGCAGTTACTGTATGATGACCCTTATATTTTCCATTGATATGCTTGTGAATCTGCGATGCCATGACAGTGATTTGGAACTATAGCTGCTCTCCTTTTGTTGGTTTTCTGAGGGTTAACTTCCCTCTTTTCACATGACTGCAAGCTTCCATGCTTCTGAGTAGAAAGGATGTGCTAGTCTATGTCTGATTGCTCTTTTGGATGCTGTGCATGGGAGGTCAGCTTGTATAACACACACGTGCACGTGAGCGCACATACACATATTTGTCTCATGGACCTCTTGGCAAGGAGAAACCCCCTTTGTATGCCTATTGGCCAGAGCTTTTAACTGCTAGTTATTGGAATATCCAAATTTTGTGTTTTTTGTGGTTCTTTCATTGCGCATGATAGGAGTCCTTGCGCATGGCTCATGCGCCCCTTAGGCACTCTCTCAAACCATCAAATACTTGGTTTCTCATCCGAATCCATAATTATCCTAAAATTTCACTTTATTTAGTTGATTTACTGATGTCATATATCATACTTTAGTACTCGAGTGTTTCAACCTCTTGACAAGCACGAAGAGTTGTGCTTACAACTTTTTGGATCAAATTTGATAACAGTGCAATGTTGTCAAAGGTGTGCCTCATGTGCGCCCTGGCACAGGGCCCATACTCTTGTGTCTCAATGTAGCCAGAGGAATCTCATTCCTATAGGCATGCACCTAGGCTTTAAAGTGCTCGACTTTGGCATCTTATAGAATTTTTTCCCCTAAAAATCAATTATTTCTTTTTACATTAGCCATTATATTTAAATTTTATTTATAATTTATGAAATTAGGATTGATAAAAGTAATGATTGATAGACTAGAAGAATGGATAGAGATAATAATGAGAATAATGAATTTATATTTGAGGATATTTTTTTGATAAAATATTTTATTGTTAAAATGGTTGGAAAAAATGATGTCACACATCACAATAACTTTAGAAATAGTATGAATATTGAATGATAAATGTTTCTAGGACTACTTTATTGGAGTTTATAAGTGATGATGATTCTAATTTAGAGAGACATTTAAGGATGGAGAAATAATTAAGACTATAAAGGAGAATATATAAACATTTGTTTACTAATGATGATAAATATTTACCTTTACATTGAGGATTTTGAGAACGACATTTTAAGTTAATGAATTTTATCTTTACATATTTGTCTTTACATTGAGGATTTTGAGAACGACATTTCAAGTTAATGAATTTTATTGTTCTTGTACATTTTTGCCGAGCTACAACTATTAATTGATATCTTTTATGCTATTTTTTGAACTATAAATTTATAATTATTGTCATAAATAATTTGTGGTATTTTTATTCTATTATTAGTTTTAATAATTTGAATTCATTATAAAAATATCTTATATACATATCTCATAGATGGGCGCTTCACTTCTGTTAGACCTTGCACCCATGCTCGAGGGACTGTGCCTTAAACAACACTGTGATGGTGGCAATTTTGTGGGATATGTCGACCCTATCAACATGGGTATTAACATTGCTGGCCTAGGTGGCAACGCTATGGACATGGGCGTCAACTATGCTATGTGTGCATTTGCATTGTCAGTGTGGGGTGATAAGCACGAAGTAGGGCAACACCGTACTATATGAAATCGAGTTCAAGGTTGTCGTATATGTTACTCGTCGAGAGACGTAGGTTGGTGCACGTGATCACGCTGGGGTGATGAAGTTGTGTTACAAAGTGAGTTGCCTCGTGAATGTTGGGATCAATGTTGGATGGAAGGCTAGGGAGCTAGTGTTATGGACAATGTAAAATGGAAATGAGTCGCATGCACTTCTCCTATTGGATCAGTGAGTCCTTGGTGCTTCATGTGTCAAGGTGCTAGATATTGACCAAATTTGTATAACTGCCTAGTAAAACAAGACAGCCTATTGATGGTACAATCACTAGCTCAATGGTGAGTGTGACACTGAGAAGCATCACGATGCTAGTTGCTTGATGAAGAGGTGCTAGAGTTTCGTAGTTAAGGTGGATGACGTAGGACTTGTTAAGAGGGGCTTGATTAGTAAGCCTCATGCTGCTAAATGTCAGAGACGAGAGCTTTGGATCTTCTAGTCAATTAAGCATAGCCTTGATTTCATGGATGAAAATATCAGATCGATATCGGTTGTGATCATATTAGTATCGGATATATCGTACGATACGTATTTGTATCTTATATATTGTATAAAAAAAAAAATTCTAAAAATCATTAGTTGATAGGGCCATTTGGCGAATGCATTGGCTGAATTGGACAAATATAGGCCAATATATCACTGTATTATTTGTATCAACCACTATGAAAATATATCGCAATATTGTTGTAGTTTTTGAAAAATATTGTTATTGGGGACCTTGATACCGATACATATTGGTTGTTATGTTTGATGTGGAAAAGTCATGCTGGAGTTTAAAAGCCCATTTTCTTTTTATAAGGGATAGAAACTTATTTTGGCTTTTTGACTCCACATTGTAAGTCATTTTGTTTCTTTTTGTTCAAGTTACTTTTATTTATTCCCAAGTTGAGACGGCTACTTTTCTGCTCATTCTCTTCCTTTCTAATGGGCCCTGCTGGACACGGTCATTTTTTCTGCATACAAGTTGGACAGTAGCACCTGACATAAAGCCAAATTGACTTTCCGCTTTCTTAGTTTTTTTCCATAGACTTCGTTCAATTACTCTTTCCCAATGTTTTGTAGTATGTCTCCTTAATATAATATGGCGTTGAGTTTTACGATTTTGAATATTCATCTTATTTTTATATACAGACATTAAAGTGTTCCTCCTCCACTCATGGCATCCTATGAGATCTTAAAATCATATGAATATAATATTTTCAGACTTCAATCAGTGTTTATTTTGGTGCTATGAATTTGCCTTTTTTCCATCTTGTAGGTACATATTAGACTTCTCAACGTATAATTTTACTAACATATTTATCATTATTAGTCTTTCCCTCATAACTTGTAAATTTTGGTCTTTTATTCCATCTTCGTTTGATAACTTGTTGAAATAGCTCCACCATCTGTGTTTCATGTCTTCGATGAATATGCAATTATCTTCACCTTTTTTTTACACCTAATACTACCTACTTCCCTATTCCATTATCTTGCCCTATCCGATTTGCAAATTTCTCTATATCCCTCGTTGAATTGTGGCTTAGCGTAAAACACATTACTAACTCTGAACTTAGCTTCAGTTATTGTTTTCTTTGCTAATCTTTTTGCCTCATTTTTTTCTTAGTTTTTATTGATTCTGCAATGTTGCCATGTCTATAGCATTCTTTTTTTCGTTTTCACTGCCTTTATACATCATCTCCCCACCTCCAACCTTCCTTAGTACCAACTCTTCCTCCGCTTCGTTGTCCTAGGTTTTCCTTTTCTGCACCTTTATTCTAGTTAGCTATCTCATTTGAAACATTATTAACATCTTTTCTGCTGTCTACTACCCAAATATCTTTGCTTAGCATTTTCTCTCTAGTTTTTATTACATTCTTCTGTTTCTTTACGTTCCACCATCTAGTTCCCTTACACTTAGAAGTTATGTTCTTCTTTTCCCCGTTTCAATGCTTGCACGTGATACCAAAAGTCATTGTTGAGCAGTTAGGTTCTTGTACAAAATGATTGTACAATCCTTACAATAAAATTGTCAAATTTCCTTGATAAGAAGAAACTTGACTGCCTTATTGTCGTTTATATTTATGTTTTGTGTGTTGTGGCTTACACCCTTGGTGAAATGATATGACCTATGAACACGATATATGAACACAATTATTGTGGCTAAATGGGAATTTCAGACATGACCTATAAACACAACTTGAAATTGATATGACATTTTTGGTTTATGTGAGCGTGATTTGCATGATTATTGAACAGGGGGACCCAACATGAGCCAACCATCTAAAAAATGACACGATTTGATCAAATCAATATCTGAATCAACAAATTATAGTATAACTCGTGTAACCAATTCATAACCAATTAATTGCAATGTGTTTAGTGTTTGTACATCATCAGTCAAGATTACTAGTGCACGATTTTGTCATATTGCAGATTTTAGGAAAGGTCTAATGTAACTTTCCTTGCAATGCAGAGAAGGTTCATAGCTTGAACCCATAATTTCGTGTCACAATGGAGCAATCTTACAATTATACCAAAGTTCATCCTTATTCTTACATTGTCACTTGTATACATTTTTGTCGAACCGTTTTGGATGGGTAAGAGGGTAGGGGGAGTTGATGCAAAAGGGACATAGTTTGAAATTGACGTCACAGACCTGGACCAAAGGAGGTCCTAATAATAATCAACGACAATTAAAATTTCTCAAAATATATCCCTAAATAACGATATCCAATTATAAAATCCAAATTCAGGTGTGGCTTGACAAAAATATCTACACGATACCAACAGCTTCAACAATAATAGATAATAATACCATCAATCACAGGATTATTCCAAACTAACCGTTCAGACAAATAAATAGTCATAACTTGTTCGTCTGTAAGAAAAGAGTAACAAACTGACAATTCAAACTACATCACCGATCCAATATAAATCAGATGCGACAATATCCAAATATCATTATCACAATACAATAGTTAAGTATCAGTCCAACTTATCATGTCATCATTACTAAAATGCGTCCGATGTAATTACAGTCCTACTACGGAACTAATACTCGCAAAATATGAACAAAGTCTCTACCGGCAATAACATCCAAGCTCCCTACAATGTATCCGTAGCCCATTAGTTTGAAAGGGTTAGAAATAATGAAAACGTGAGCCGTATATTCAGTATATCATATATAATAAACAATACATCTAAAATCAGAGCAAAGTGATAAATTGATAAAACAAAGTTCAGAAAAAACCAAAATCTAAACGTTTGATATGTCAAACCAATGAATGTGCGGATGTGGTATCGTACTCAAAGGCGTAATCCAAAACCGAATGTCAAATGTTCTAAATATACGAAATTAACCAAATCTGATATCCAAATTCCAATTGCGGTTGAAACATGCAAATCTCAAATCAAGTCTCAAGTATCCAAATCAATGTAGATAAAATATATCAAAAATATATTATATTCTCAAATCGAAGAACCAAAGACTAAAAGACTGACTTTGAGGAAGGGTTACTCTTATTATCGGTAATGTTAGGCCATATTACTATTATTTAGACCCGTAGATTGGCCGTCTATATATTCTCCCCTATAGACGGGACGAAGCCACTTTATTTTGCCATTCGTGAATATTGAGTGCAATTCTCAAATATATTTAAATATATTATGACGTTTGAATATATTAGTTCCATTTAATTCCTTATGATAGTTATCATAAAATACAAACCGGGGAGGGTTTTTATATCACAAGTTCAAAACTTTTTCATTCTGGTGGAAAAATACAAAGCTTTCACTTGAGAAGGTCAAACATAAAGCATTCCACCTATATGGAAAGGACACATATCGAATCGAATACATCAAGATGGAGCCCGACCCGAAGCATATGCATAGATGCCACATACAAGGCACGTATACAAGTTTTCATGACTTTTTCTTTAGAAATATTCTTATTTATAAATATAGTATCTCAAAATAGTTACCCATTTTCACAAAACAAGCAAAAATCCTCAGATAATAACAAAACTGAAGCAAAATCCCAAAATATCTGGTAAAAGGGACCTGCATGCACGAGGAATCAAAATAGGGTAAGTAAAATGACATGCTTGTATATTAAATCCACTGAATGTAAGCAAAACTAATTGGAAACGTAAATCTTTTGCCTTGCTGCACCAGCATCAGCTTGAGCTTTGTGTCTATGATGCAGGATGCCTTTTATTGTAGCACATGGCCAGTATGGCATTGTGTTAATTGAATCATTGATCTGCATCTCTCTTTCTTGCCTATCTCCTGTTCTTGTTTCTTCCTTTATTTCTTCGGAGTTGTTTTATCCAGCAAAAAAGTCTCAGCCAATGCAGCTGTTAGGGAGCAAGCAACATAGCTTGCAACTGGTTATCTAGCTTTTCCACTCTTGTAACGTTTGCTGGATAACATATACTTCCAGGTTCCTTCACCTCTTGTATTACATTTTTTTAAGGGTTGTGTGATTCTTTCTTCTGCTACGATATCCTTTGATCTGTGCTCAGATGTACGTGCAGATTTTGACTGTCAGCAACTGATAGAGTTGGCATGTATTGACAAACTAAAATGTGATACAGCAGGAGCATTATTTGCTGCTTCTGATGCTGTCCGTAACACAATTTGATAGGTTTGATGATGTATAGACTATGATGCACTGACTTGGACAGAGTGACATGATACGACACAAATGCACACAGGCATGTCAATTCTTGAAAAATTAGGACTCAAAATGTTCCAGACATGGTAATTGATAAAACAAAAATACATTCCATTAATTAGATGGAAATAGCGTTGGAAAGATGGAAATAGCATGCATTTTAGTCCAGAAACATCATTTGATGGAGTTGATGGAAATAGCATGCATTTTGTAAGTGGAAAAACAACTCAATTAATAAAATTTCTTTTTATTCATAGTAAAAAAAAAAACTATAATTGATAATAAACAAATGAATTCTAGCCCAGTATTTGATGGAGTTGCGTCTGGAACATGATTACCCCTACCAGCCATGTTGGATATGCATGTCCGATTTCGTTTTGACAATTTTGGGACACCTCAGGTGTCTGGAATGTCAGAGCTGTCTGTGTGTCACACGTGCTTTGCTTTGCCTTTCTAACAGGTATGTCCATGCCATATCATATATAATGAGTACTAGACAAAAGCAGGAAGATCAGATTAAGGAGAAGCTAACTTAATTACCCACACTGGGGTGGTGGACAGGTCATGTGATTAAAGGAATTAAACTTAATATACTTTTCCTTTATCTCAAGCTTTTGCATTTCATGTGTTGGAGCTGCCGGTGTTTGAGTAGTATTTGGTGGGTTCACTGACTCACCTTTTCCTTTTTGTCACTGATGGTCTATCATGTTTTTTGTATAATGAGATATGCTTCAGTTATTGTAGTGGCAGAATTGCTCAACTTGCATGCTTCTTGTGTAATTACAGACAATGCTAAGAAGATACGAAAACCAAAGCCATGGAAACATTCTGAACAAGTTACAAGGGCACAGCTGAAACGGATGCGCGAGGAGTTCTGGGACACTGCTCCTCACTATGGTGGCAGGAAAGGTAATCTTTCCTCATGCACCTGCTGAAAATTTTCTGTGCACTGTTGATAATTACTGATAATAATTGTCCTCAAAGATGTTATGATCTGCAAGTTGAACTAAGTGAAACAATGTTCAAACATAAGATATGTGGCTAGTCCAACACTGCACTTCACCAAGATTTGGCAGCATGCACAAATGCATGCAGACAGGGTCACAACAAACATACACAAAATAGAACAGGAAGTCCTGAACAAACTAAATCGAGAATATTTTGATGATAAATTCACTGCAGTGCCGGGGTTTTAGTTTTTTGTCGTTTTTCGTTTTCCTATTTCATGTATGATTTCGGTTGTGCTTTTCCTTTGTTTTTGGTTGTATCATGTGTTTGCATCAATTAGGACGTTTCTTTCATCCAATTGGAGAAAAAAAGGATAAATATATTCAAAATTGACACCAATAGGGTGCTACCTGTGTGCAAAAATACAGCCTCATCCACAGCTAACCTGAAAGGATGTCTCAGGGAAAAAAAAAGGTAAATCAAAGAGCAATTCTCACCTCGCGATCTCCAAACCACTGCTGAAAGAAGAAGAAAAATTCAGGAACAAAACATATAGAAGGATGGAATCAATCCTTATTCTTGTTCATGTTCCATATACCCTGTTTAGTTCCCTGTCCTTCCACTTTTTGGAACTTTGTTCTTGCTATTAGTAGCCTTGAATTTATCTGGCCTCCTTGCTTCAATATAGTCATGATGTTTCATAGCCTTGCACTGTTGATGTGGTTGTGAGGTACATGAATGCCCAGAAGACAAACTGACATTCTTACCTCGAGTGATTGCCGCATTCTTATTGCTTGTATTCTCCTTGACTAGCTATGGAAGTTAACTCTTTATATTCAAAGAAGAGGAGTCTTCTACCGTCTCTCTTTTGATAAGAGCATGCGGAAGATTTCCTAAAGCATGGAAACTTTGGACCTTTTTTATTTCTGTAGTCCATAGGTAACATCTGATAATCACTTAAATTTATTCAATAACTAATAAAGCCGAAAGAAATAATGTCCTTTTCCTTTTAATGATGACTGGTACTACTTCTGGAGTGTAGCAACTATAAGTATTAATTAACTACAATCATTGAGTTAACTCACCTAGTAGGAGAACGGAACATACTCATGGCAGCATCCCATCGGCCCAAAAGCGATGGGTAGGATGCACACGTGGCAGTGACCAAAAGACTCAATGTAATGAAATAGTCAACAATGCAGTGAGTAGACCTCTAATGAGGTACGCGAACAATATAGTTTGTCATCATTTATGAAGTCTGCTATTCCTACGAAGAAAAGAATGAGGATTTTATCATTTCTAATTAAGAATAAGAAGACAATAATGAACTGGCTGATTTTCATAAAAATTATAGAGAATGAGAATAAGAATAAGAATTCATGCATATGAAGTATCATTGTCTTAGATACAAAAATCTATTATATATGAGCATTTAGAACAAAAAATGCTCAAGAAAATGAGGAAAGATCAACGACAAAATAAGAAAGGCTCGGAGATGCACTTGCCTTAGCTTCAACTTATCATAATCTTATTTTGATCCACTTGAATTTGCTTTCTCTCTCTTCTCATTCTCTCTCTTCTCTCAAATTTCTATAGAAAATGACCGAAATTTAATCAGACACAATATATATAACAGAGTGGTACTTGAGTGCTTGTCGGGCGCGTGTCAGGCGCCATGGCCAAACATGGTGGCTCGAGCACTGTCTCAAGCGTGTATTAGGCGCTGGTATTTAACTTCAATGTGCTTGGGCGTCTCTTGAGCGTGCATCGAGCGTGGCTAATTTGGAAAGCACGCTTGAACTTTTTAGGCGACAGTTAGGCACAACTTTTCTGCCCATAACACACATGAGCATGTGTTGGGCGCCGGTCAAATATTCATCAACTCGTTATGACCCGGTCTAATTTTGACTTCTGATTCAAATTTTTTCTCTTTAACCTGAACTTTAATTATCTCAACTTAATTAATTATGATTAAAATAAAAATTCAAACTCAAACATTATATTTCTCCCCTCATAAAAATTTCGTCTCGAAATTTAATGTACCTTATCGAAGAAACAAATGCAGATATTTCTCTCAGATCTCATCTTCTCTTTCCTATGTGGCTTATTCATATGAATGGTTTTTTCATAAGACCTTGACCAATGAAATTATCTTCGTCTGAAGTACTTGATCTTTTCTTGCCAAAATTTGAACTGATTCCTCATTATACGTCAAATCTTCATTTATCCTCAACAGCTCATATTCATTAATGTGCGATGGGTCATAAACATACTTCCGAAGTATAGACACATGGAACACATTGTGAACATCTCCCAAATTCGGAGGTAGAGCTAATCTATATGCTACTTCACTAATCTTCTCGAGGATTTCAAATGGTCTTATAAACCTTGGTTTCAATTTTTCTTTAATCCAAAATCTATTAAATCTCTTTGATGGAGATATTTTCAAAATTATATGGCCTCCAACGTTGAAACTTAACTCTAATCTCCTCTGATCAGTATAGCTTTTTGTCGACTTTGAGTAACCTTCAACCAATCATGGGTCAAACGAACATTGTCAGACGTCTCTTGAATGACCCTTGGTCCCAAAAGTTTCATATCTCCAGTCTCCCATGGAATCGGGAAACGATATTTTCTTCCATACTAAGACTCGAATTAGGCAATACTAATACTTGCTTGATAGCTATTGTTGTATGCAAATTCGGCCAATGATAGATTATCGTCTCAATTGCCCTTCATTTTCAGAATCAAAACATTCAACATATCTTTAATAATCTGAATTGTTCGCTCTGATTGTCTATCCGTTTGGAGATGATAGGCTGTACTGAACTTCAAATTAGTCTCTAACTATCGTTGCAAACTTTTTTAAAATTTTGAGACAAATCTTGAGTCTCGATTTGATACAATGGAAGTTGGCACACTGTATAATCTAACAACCTCATTAATGTATAGTCTTGCTAGTTGATCTCTAGAGAGCTGTATCTGAATAGAAATAAAATGAGTTGACTTAGTGATCCGATCTACAATTACCCAAGCAGTATCATAATTCCTCGGCGTCTTTGGCAAACCCATCACAAAATCCACTATTGTATTCTCTCATTTTCAGCTGGGAGTTGGCATAGGTTGTAGTAGACCTAGTGGCTTCTTGTGCTTGATCTTTAATTGTTGACATATCAAGCATCTTGCCATATAGACTGCTATTTCTCTTTCATGTTCCGCCACTAAAATATTTTCTTTAAATTTTGATATATTTTGTTAATCTCGGGGTGGATAGTATACATTGATCGATGAGCCTCATGCATGATTTTTTCTTTCAATTCTCTAATATTCAGCACACATATCCGTTCTCGAAACCTCAAGACTCCATCGGCTTGAATACTAAAGTTCGCTCTAGAATCCCTATTCAAATCTCCAGCAATATCTACCAAGAACAGATCATTCATCTGGGCTCCTTTAACTCTTTCTAAAATCTCCTATTGTACTTGAAAATAAGACAATATCATCCAAGTACCTTAGAAGTGCTTTTTAATATCACATTGTTTCATGCAGTCCAACATCTTCATTTCTTTAATCCTCAAATGTGTCACAAAACTTGTCATTCGATGACTGAAGGCATTCGCCACGACATTAGTCTTTCTTGGTTAATATTGAATTTCAGAATCATAATCCTTCAAGAAATCCACCCATCTTTTCTGTCTCATGTTCAGTTCCTTTTAAGACTCTTGTGGTCTGAATACACTAAAATTTTTTCTTTATATAGATAATGTATATAAATTTTCAGCTCAAAAATCACCGTTGCTAACTCTAGATCGTACATTGGATAATTCTTTTTGTACGGCTTCAATTGTCTCGATTCATATGCAATCACTTTTCTATATTGCCTCAGGACACAAATGCATCAATAACGACAAAACCCAATCCGGGTGTGATAAACCATACATAAATTGAACCAAATGCATCAAAATCCACACAAGATTTCATCGAATATAAATTCGGTCATCATAAAGGAGACCTGCTATCCAAATATCGTAAGGGAGGTATCCAAATGTAACAACTCATCTACATAAAATAATAACTCTAATATATCCCATCCATGGATCAAGGCCCTCATCTGGTCATAAACAACAACCATAACACACCCCCGAGGTCTAAAATATAGCCAACATAAACATCTCTACTCACCGATAGAGATATGTCACGTCAGATTATGTTCGAACTCCTGCAAGTGTATCCAAGCCACTGGTTTAAAGGGATAAAATATGAAAACGTGTGGCAAGGGCTCAACAAACATCATATATATATAAATAGTACATATAAATTAGAGGGAAGGAATAACACATCACAATCATCTAAAGGCAAAGCACAAGGCCCGTGAAATTCCTGAAAACTGAGGAGATGTCTCATACTAAATCATTATTCATGTCAAACATTCCTCCGGGACATAATCATAACAAACATTGATTCGGTCAAATCTCATAGATAATATCATATCATACGATTTGAAATCATATCACATAATCGCAACTGTCACAACATCCGCGTGGGAGACAAACTATCATCCGGATCCAAACTCATATATCATATGCTAAAATCAAAGGAACACTGGAACCAAATCATAAAATCAAAATGTGTTCTGGGTTTTACACATCCATACGTACGAGATATTCCTATCACCCAATCCGTGGGTGAATCCACATATCTCAAATCATAGTCTACGCAAATACATGTAGAAATATAAAGCATGCACGAAATCGGAAAACCAAATATTGTTAAACTAACTTAAAGAAGGGTTACCATCGTCCAGTAACCATGGCTATATCGGCTGCGTTTTAAGCTAGCAGCTCAAGGCCCGATTGCATTTTGGGCCCACAGTTCAAGGCCATTCATGTACTTTGTTTTCCATAGACTAGGAACTTGCTCACTATGTTTTACCACCTGTAATTTTGGATGCAATCTCAAGTTTAATTATATATTAGGACGTTCGTGTTTATTAATTTTCTGTTAATTCTTTACGATGGTTCTCATTTAGATACACAGTGGGACGGATTAGTTACAACACATCTCAACCTTCCTGCCACCGGAAGTGAGACAATATATCACATAAATTCCCGTCGAGAGCAGTACCATCAAATATCATGCATCAGATCACAAATATCGACCCCTTGTGTCTCGGACTGTCATAGTCTCGTAGTGACCCTGCTCTCAGTAGCATGCATGTGGATTGATGCAAAGCCTGATTCATGATTTTATAATATATGGATACACAAATATATATATATATATATCGTTCGGGTATTCACAAATCATAAAATCCTTCGAAATCATAAATACCTATGAAAAACCACCAAATAACCGGTAAAACATATATACATGTACATAATAAATAAATTGAGTGTATATAAAAATATATGCATGTCAATAAAATCTTCAAACAATAGTTAAAACGCATTAGAAATTAAATTAGACTAAGGATAGGGCTAGGGGATACTTGTCTTAACCTTATATTCCTCAGATTGGAAGAAAGGATACTCCGAAGAATCGGAATTGCGTGTTTCTCTCTTCAGCTGTGCCCTTTCTCTCTCTACATGTGCATTTTCTCTCTCCTGCTGCATTGCGACACGTCTCTCGTGAGCCGCTGCCATCTCTGCCTCGTCTCACAGCCGTAGATCTTCCTCGGTGAGCTTTTTCTCTCCTCGCTGCACGCGCTGCCGTCGCTTCTCTCTCCTCACGTCGCTGACCTCACCCGTACCGTGCCACCTTCTCTCTCTCCTGTCCTCCTCTTCTCCTTCCTCTCCTTTCTTCTCTTTCTTCTTCTCCTTCTTCTTCCCTTGCCCTGCATGTGTGATTTTCCTCTCTCTTTTCTCCTCGCCCTCTCCCTCTTCTTTCTTTTCCTTTCTTTTCCTTCTCCAGCACACAACACCCATTTTCCCCCATTTAATATATATTATTTTTATTATTATATTATTTTATATGTCTATTTTCTTTTTTTTCTTAATATACAACTGATGTGCCTCGGGCGGCAACCAACCAACTTGATTTCCTTCAAAATTTTACAATATTTAATTAATTTCCATTACATCCAAATTACCTAAAAGTAAATATATCCAATTTAAATCAAATGACAATTCAGGTATTATACTTTCTGCAATGAGGGCACATGAACTTTGCTTGTAGAGGGCATGGTGTACCTTGGAGTTCAATCCCCTTTTTCCCTTTATCCATAAACTTTGATCTTTTCTAGGATCCTCCCGATCTCGAACTCTGGCCTCCTCGGTTGGCCGAGTTCTTCTCATAGAACATCTCCCTTTCTAGCTATTATTCGAACAAAAGAGCTCAATCTATAATTTCTCCATAAGTCCTCGATTTTAACGTCACTAGTTATTTCTGAATAGCATCATTCAAGCCTTGCAGAAATTTTCTTACTCTCCTCACCTCATCATGGACAGTGTGGAGAACATATCGGGACAGCTCGGTGAACTTGGTATCATACTCTGCCATTGTTCGATTCCTTTGCCCCATACGGGTGAATTCATCCTCCTTTTGTTTCCTTCTTGTTGGGAAGTATTTATCCATGAAGACTTACATGAACATCTCCCAAGAAATTTATTCGTTCTCCAATCCCATATCTCGCTTTTTCACCGACCATCAATGGTCCGCCTCTCTTTCCAACTTGTAGGAGGCAAACACAACCTTGTCCTCCTCCGGACATCGAATAATTGTAAAAACTTTCTCAATCTATCCGATCCAAATCTCTGCTTCAGTAGGATTTGGGTCGCCCATAAATTCTGGCACCCTCTCGTTAGTAAACTGATCATAAGCAATTGCCGTTAGATTTACCGTTGGCGGCTCTGGGTTCTGTGATCCTCAGGCCGTGGACTCCATCATATCCATCATCCTAGCCATGATGGCTAAATATTTTTCTTCTCGATCAGGGCAAGAGCTTGGTCCAACACCTCCTCTTGGTCCTAAAGGCAGCTTTCGATCCCGTCACAAATATTTAATTAGATTAGATCCCCAAACCAAAAATATGACACCTTTCTTACGACTTCTCTGATATCACTCTGTCATATTCCAAAATCCAATCCCATCATTAATAGTTAAGAACATTAATACATTAAAAATTAGTAATTCAAATAACCGTGAACGTGAGTTTCATGTCAAAACATTGACCGACCTAAACATGAGTAATATGACTTGAGCATAGAATCTGAAATGCCATGTCATCAGGTGGCTCCGAACACTGACCAAAACATGATATTGGACCTTATATAAAGAGTCATGTCTAATCCAAATGAAATCAGAGTATTTAAACAACCATAGTAAAATTATAATTCAACAACATCATTCATACTACGATACCATAATTAAATTAATATAGAGCCAAAATTGTCTAAAACAAAATACAACATCTGATTTCTTTCTAAATCTTATATGAAATCTCAACTTTAGCTCCTCGATCAAAATCTTACCTTCCTGCTAGTTCCCGAGCTTCTAATCTGAAGGGATTAGTAAAAACAAAAATAGAGTAAGTCAAAAATTTAGTAAGACATATAATTTTGCATAAATTAACATATAATTGTCTTAAAATGTGTTAGAAGGAACAATTAATCAAATTCAATGGAATGCTACAAATTTCCAGGATAATGCACACAGCTTTTGAAATTTCCTTTTTGTATTCTTATTTAAATGGTGCCATAATCCATGCTCAATTATGCAATTTCTCAAGGACAAAGGGTCAGTAGGGTTTTTACCGACTAAAGAAACGAATAATCAAAGCCTGGGTTATATTTGTTTTCACACAACCAAAGGCCTTACGTTACTATTCAAGACCCGTAGGTTGACTGTCATACATATAACCTTATAGGTGGGGCTAAATATCGCTTTTACCTACGGATGATAGATTTGAATTTCGATTACCACTATAATATGTTAAGGTATGACAAAATATATTATCCGCTGAATTTATTGTAATGGTCTGATACTTAGACATATGGAAATTCTATTCAATATTTCATAATCCTTATATTTTCTTATTCCAAAGAAAAGATTTTTTCTCCTTTAACATATAGTAGAGTTTTCCTTCAAATTCCTTAGGTTCCTTTTCATGAAATATTATAATTTACTAAAGAAATTTGAACATATTCAATTTAAAACATATGATGCCATATTATGAGATTTTTAGACATAGTTGCAGAAAAATCAGTAACATTGATGATATTTTAACATTTCTATTTCAAATAATTTGCATGCAAGGCAAATTACTGAATTTTTTGGAACATACAAGACATAAATTTAGTGATTTTACACATACAATAACGTTAAATACGAATTTGAAGCTTACAAGAGTTATATAACTACAAATTCAACACATGCATGTAAAAAATTGTAATAAATAATTGAATAACCCAAAGTATATAAATTAAGAATATGATTTTCATAAAAATTGCAGAGAATGGGGATAAGAATTCATGCATGTGAAGTACCGTTGTTTTAGATACAAAAATATGCCCTGTATGAGTATTTGGAATAAGAAATGTTCAAAGAAATGAGGAAAGATTAGGAACAAAAGAAGAAAGGCTTGGAGATATACTTAGCTTCAATTTACCAAACTCTTGTTTTGATCCACTTAAATTTGCCTTATCTAGCTTCCTCTCTCTCTCTCTCTCTCTCTTCTATTCTTCTGCTTCTCTCTCCTCTCTCAAATCTCTATAGAAAATGACCAAAATTTACCCGGACATGATATATATAGCAGAGTAGCGCTCGAGCGCTTATTTGGGAGCGTGTTAGGCGTCATGGCCAAACATGGTGGGGCACAAGCACTATCTCGAGCACGCATCAGGCGCTGACATTCTACCTCAGTGCACTCGGGCATCCCTTGGGCATGCATCGAGCGCGCTAATCTGAAAAGCGTGCTCAAGTTCTACTCAGGCGACAGTTAGGCGCAACTTCCCTGCCCCGAACACATGGGCGTGCGTTGGGTGCCGGTCAGACATCTATTAACTCAATGTGACCTGAACCAATTTTAACTTTGGACCCAAATTTTTTTCTCATTGTCCTCAACTTTAATTATCTTAACTTAATTAATTATGATTAAAATTAAAATTCGAACTCGACCTTACAATTTTATGCTGAATTAATAATTAAAAATACATATTTTTTTGTCTTATCATCTGAAAAGAACAAAATCACAAGAAGCAAAATGCTATGTCAGCCAATATACTACAGTTGTGCAATAAAATATCAGTCAAAACAGGAGAAAAAAAAAAAAGAATGCAACATTGCCCAACTTGGCTAAAATATATACAAACAAGCCAAAACGTGTCAGTGTGAGTTGTTCAAATAATAGTTATAAAAAACTAAAATAAATGTGGTAAATAAATACAGTAGAGAAAGAGAGATTTGATACTATATTTATGCTAGTTCAACAGCACTTACATCTAGTCCTCAAGTCTTGCTTGAGAGTTCAAATCTATTAAAGTTGATCTTCTTCTCTTATTTGAAGATCAAACCTTACAATATAATCAATATTCAAATATTGGAGATTTTGGTCAAGAGAGATACCTTCATTTTTTCGTTCTCATAAAAAATTGTGGTTAAAATTTTTTTCTCAAGGAAAATTTATATGACCCACCCGAGCCTCAGACTCCGCCCATTATGCAGCTACTCGGACATCTTTTATTATATATGATCCATTTGGGCCTCGAACCACCACGGTCCTACACAAATCGGCCCACTGGGCTTCAGACTCTGCCCATTTCCATACAAATATACTTATAAAAAATATACATGCAGAACATATCAGATATCAAAATAAAACAGAGATAGGGTGAAAGGATATTTGCCTTAACTTTATTGCAAGCAGATTTACCAAAAGGATGCTTTGAGGTACCTAAACCATACGCTTCTCTCTCCTCTTCGCGCATCTCTCTCTCTCTCCTCTTCCTTTCTCTCTCCTACTGCATCACTCCTCTGCCTCTTTTCGCATTTCTCCTTCGTTGATGGCGGCTCCAACATAGGCAATGGCGGCGACCATGGCGCATGCAAGCTAGCGACGGCAACGGTGGCACATGCAAGCCGGCAACGGCTTTCTCTCTCTTCACCGCGCCACAAACCCATTTTCTATGATTCAACCGTTGTTTTCCAAAATCGATACATGCAACCCAAAAATCAGCATTCACAAGGAGAATGAAAGGATTTACTTGCCTTGATTTCACCCATTTTCTTCGGCAACGGCAGCAGCCGTTCTGCTTCGGCTTGCAATTCATTCCCCTACTCAGACTGGTGCAAAAAACGGAGGGTAATATCACATAGAGGGCTTTGTTGGCTTCCATTCCTAGCGTTAGCCCCTCTGGCGATGGCAGCAACGGCAGCCACTCTTCCCTCTCTCTTCTTCTCCCTTTCTTTCCTTCTCGCCCTCCTTTCTTTTCTTCCTTTTCTTTTCCGCCACCCCGAGCCTCCCCCTTTAATAATAATAATAATAATGATAATAATAATAATAATTATTATTATTATATATATATATATTTTTTTTTTCTTGTAATCCCAAATCAAATAAAAATTTTAGATATTACAAGTATTTTTTTTTATTAAATTTACGACTAGCAAAGTCCTCATTTTTATAACTAATAACATAAAAAGATCATATCTTGGGATATCATAATTCAATATTAGGTGTACCTTTATGATATTCAAAATTCTTTTCACTGTAATTAAATGAGATTCTTTAGGTTTAGATTGAAAATGAGCACATAGGCAAGCACCATACATTATTTTCGACAAAGAGTGTCCTAGAAATGACTAGTACCACTGGTACTGTCATGTCTCTAATTTTGAAATTGAATTTATTAAATTATTTTTTTTTATTTTATGACTCAAAAATTCAATTGTTCATTCCACTGGCTTAAAAACCAAACATGAACAACAGGACGCAAACCTACAAATTAAATACTGTTAAATGGCCCGAAATATTATAATAATTAAACCACATGACTCGAATGCCACACCCAAAATAACTCTAAACATCTATAATTGTTTTGACATTAAAGTATACATAAGAAAAAAGTATCTTAACTAAAATTAGAGTATTGAAACCATAATCTATATCCTAATTTTACTATTTAACTATTATAATTTCATCACCATCATCCACCTGATACAACCTAAACCGAAATATGCAATAATTCTAAAACAAACCAAATATAAACCCGAATACAGCATTTATTTGAACAAAATCTTTAAGCCTCCGCTATCTAATCTTGTAAGTAAATCTAAGCCCCTAGTTTGGAGGGTTAGCAAAAATAAAGGTAAGAATAAGTCTAATATTCAGTAAGACTTATATAATTTTATATATAGATATATATCAATGAAACATGTTGAAATTATGCCCTGATCAAAATCCAAAATGCTGATATCATATTTTAATAAATTATGTGAAAACTAAATATGTATTGTAGCATAAATCATGTCAGACTATATAAATACTTAAAACATGCCAACATACAAAAGGATTAAAGATCAGTGATTACCTCACTAATAAATGGTAAATATTAAAGTTAATTTTCATACTATTTACAAACCGTAAGTACGCTGACTACGTATAATTTCTATATTAGGGGCCGAACGTTGCTTTTCTGATCTACGGATGATAGGTTTAGCCTTTGATTTACTAACAATATATTATGATATGTCTAAATATATTTTATCAATTTCTACAATGGTCCATACATGGTTAAATTCAAAACTCTACTCAAATATGAACATTTTTTAGTTTTACTCATACCAAAGAAAAATCATTTCTTCATCCAAAGCTTATGTAGAGTTTTTTCTCATTTCTTCAAATATATGACATGTAAAAATTATGACAATGCAAGAACTATATTGTATGATTTACATATATGAGGAAACTATTATGTAGAAAAATATAGGAAATTAATATAGTTCAAGTGATTTCATTAATTTTTTTCAAATCTAAAACATGCACGAGCGATTATATAGGAATTTAAGACATGTAGATGTATATAACTAAAAATTAAATACATGTAAGGATATTAAATAGAAATTTAAAGGCATGTAAGAACAATATTGTAGAAATTCAGCATTTGAATATGTTTTGCATGGATTTAAATTATGTGTTTCAAAAAAGTTCATGAAATGAGGGTGGAATCACATGCATGTAAAATCTCTATTCTCCTTTCTTCCTCTCTCTTTGTCTCTTTCTTTTCCTCTTCTCATTCTCTTTTTTCTCTCAAAACTTCAGCAGAAATGACCCAAAATCAATCAAGGGACCTATTATAAAAAATTGGTGTATGAGCATTAGTCAGGCGTAGATTAGGCACTAAGGCACAAATCATATGGTGCACGGACATCATTTAGGTGCATATCAGGTATTAATATTCTATGTAAAACACGCATGTTCGTCTATCAAGCTTAATCGGATGTTGATATTTTGCCTAAAATACATGTGAGTGTCCAAGAAGTGTCCATTAGGCGTACCCTTATTGTCTGAAATACACACGAGCATTGGAAAGGTGCAGGTCAAGCTCTATTTGGCCTAACTAAATCTGGTTTGAATTTAATTTTTGACCTGAAATCTCAATTAATCTAAAAAATCTATAAATTTAATTAAATTAATCATTATTGTAATGTTTCTTTGGGATTCATACATTACAAGTACTTTGTTTTATCAATCGTATAACTAGTAAAATTCACATCTCTCAGGTTACCATTATCCAATGTAGGTGTACCTTTAGGATTTTTAAAAATTATTTTCACTATAGTTAAATGAGATTCTTTAGGTTTAGATTTAAAATGATCACGTAGGCAAAATTAAACATTATTTCTGGTCTACTAGTGGTTAAATATAATTAACTTGCAATCTTTCCTCTATATAATTTTGAATAAACTTTATTATTTTCATCAATATCTAATTTTAAACAAGAACAAATGGGGGTTGCACAAATTTTATAATTAATCAAATCATATTTCTTTAAAAGATACTTCACATATCAAGATTGATTTAAAAACATGCCATCCATACATTGTTTTATTTGTTAGTCCAAAAAAGAAATTAAGTTTACATATCATACTCATTTTAAATTCATTTTGCATGCATTTGGCAAATTCATTATACGTCACAATACTAAACCATTATTTAGCAAGCATTTACTTAATCTTCCATATCATGCTCTAGGTGCTTGTTTTAATCAATAAAGAGTTTTAGACAATTTAAGAACATGATCCGGAATATTTTATCTTCAAATTTAGGGGTTGTTCAACATATATTTCTTCCGTAATAATTCCATTTAAAAATGAACTTTTAATATTCATTTGAAATAATTTAAAAATCTTGTTGCAAATAAATGTCAAAAACATTCTAATGGATTCAAGTCTTGCTATGGGTGCAAAAGTTTCATCATTGTTGATTCCTTCTCGATTAAAACCTTGCACCACTGATCTGGTCATGTTTTTAATAATTTTCTATCTTCATCCAGCGTATTTTTGAAAACCAATCTAGTTCTGATTACGGTATGATTACTCGACCTTGGAATAAGATTCCAAACTTCATTTTTTTCAAATTGTTTTAATTCTTCATGAATTGCCATTATCCAATTTTCACTACATTTGGTTTCATTAAAAGATTTAGGTTCAAATTGTGATTTAAAGGCTAAATGATCACAAATATTTCTCAATGATGATCTTGTTTTTATATTTTCATTAGGATAACCGATAATTTGTTCTTTAGGATGTGAATGATCAAATTTCCAAGCTGACGGTAAGTTATGCCTTTCTTGATTAGATTGATTTTCAATAATTTGAACTTCATCCTTTATACTAGTTTCGGGTGTAATATTCAAATTATCTAGACTTCTTATCAAAATATCATCATCTAATGATTTAGCTATATTATTATCGTCTTCATCAAAATGTACATGTGTGGTTTTTTCAATAGTAGTAATTCTTTTATTGTACACCCTATAAGCTTTACTATTTAGAACTAAAAACTTAAAAATATTTAATGGTAAGTTTTCTATCATACCAAATTTCAAATGGTGATTTCTTAAGAATTTGTCTTATAAAAATTCTATGTTATAAGAAACATGCAACATTAATGACTTCCGCCAAAAAGAAACGTAAATTATTTTCATTTAACATTGTTCTAACCATTCTTGTAATGTTTGATTTTTCTTTCAACTATGCCATTTTGTTGTAGAGTTCTAGGTATACTAAAAGCATGAAAAACATTCCATTATTGGCACAAAAGATTTTAGAGTTATGATTTTCAAATTCACCAATATGATCATTTTGATTTTGATTATATTAGTACTTTTATTTTGAACTTTTTAAAATATGACAAACACATCAAAAGCTTCACTTTTATGAGAAAGAAAGAATACCCAACAATATCTAGAATAATCTTCAACAATTACAAAAGTAGAGTGGCTACCACCCATGCTTATAAGTTTTGTAGGTCCAAGTAAATTCATATGTAATCATTCAAGAGGCCTTCTAGTAGTTGTCTTATTAAAACGTTGAAAAGAACTTTTAGTTTGTTTTTTATTTTAACATGCATCATATACTTTATCTATCACGTCCCAAATCTTGATCTCGTCATTAATAATTATCTAATTATTAAGTAACTAATAAACCATCTAATTAATGTCGGACTTGAATTTCACGTCGGTACTTTGACCAACTATAATTAAATTAATATAAACCATACACAGAATCTAAATTATACCATGTAGTCATGTGGTTCCGTTACCGACCATATCGACACGTTGAATCTTACGTAAGGAGTTATGCTTGTCCAACCACAAAATCAGTGTATATAATCTGCTGAAATAAAAATATTAAAGCATGATTGGTAATTGAATCCATCAGTCGGATGACCGGCATTCCGCGACATCACAATCCACAATGAACATAACTCATGACATATTATTTGAACTGCAATATCATAATGATCGAAATTAAAAGCTGCTGCTGTCTACTGCTGGACAGCCAACTTTCCCTAACTACAAACCATAAATAAAATACCGAAATCAAAGATATACAACTTATCAACTACAACTACTGTTTGAATAACATAAACATCATTTACTGCTGCCCGAATATTAAATTCAAACTAAAATACATCATTAAACATGTTCTTTACTGTTTGGAACTGAAATACAACATCAACTTAGCATTTAAAATTCTAAACTAATCTCCTCAAACAGTTCTTTAATCTTGTTCGTCCTACAATTACCCGAGCCTCTCATCCGAAGGGGTTAGTAAATAGAAGTAAGAGTGAGCCAAATACTCAATAAGATATATAATTTAACAAATGATCATGTATAATTCACATTTAAACATATCAAAAGCTGTCGAAAGGAACAATGAATCATAGTCTGATATAATGACATGATACTTATGCAGAAAATTCAGATTAATTATTCAAGTATTCTTTATCATGTTCTTGTTCATTTCTTATTATCAAAATATATTGAAATCTAATTTTCTTAGGGACTAAGGACTAGTAGGCCTTACTGACTAAAGGAGTGGACAATCAAAGCCTAGGTTATGTTTGTTTCTATACAACTAAAAGTCGTACACTACTATTCAAGACTCGTAGATGGGCTATCATATATATAACCCTGTAGATGAGGTTGAACGTCGCTTTCACCTGTGGATAAGAGGTTCAAACCTTGATATATCACTATAATATACTAAGGCATGTCATAATATAATATTTGCTGAATAATAACCATGATCTAATACATATTTTTATAAAAACTCTACATTTTTCTGCATATTTTATAATTTTTTTAATTCTGAAAAAAATGACCATAATTCTTAGCTTATAGTAGAGTTTTTTTTCAAGATTCTATCCATTCATACTTAAACTTTCTGTAAAAAATTAGTTATAATAAATTTTAAATCATGGAATGCTAAATTAGCATGGTAATGTAGAAAAATTCAGCATAATGCAGAAATTAGTAAACATGCAGAAGATTCTACTAAATTTCAGAACGTGTAGTGTATAATTTACTATGTAAGAACTTATATTTAACAATTTATAATTATGTAAGAATATTAGGTAAGAAATTTACACATGCATGAAGGAGCAATTACAAAAAACAACTAAATTATTCCATATACTTGAGTTTAGGCATAAAGTTCATGTAGTTTTGAAACAATATAAGAAGAATTTCTCATGCATGTTGATCATAAACCTCTAAACTATGAAATCATGTCATGCATGAGCATTTGAGTCAAGAAATGCTCAAAGAATTCAGCAAGGAACAACAATAAGAGAAAAAGAGGCTTGAAATACACTTGCATTAACTTGATTCTCACCAAATTCTAGCTTGGATTCACTTAATTTGAGCTCCTTTGGTTTTCTCTCTCTCCTTCTCTCTCTTCTCCTCGTCTCCTTTCTTCTTTCTCAAATTTGTTGAGAAAAATGACAGAAATTATCTAGATTTCACTATTCATATTGAGTGGCGCTTGAGCATAGAGTCAGGCGTGCTGAGGCCATATATGGTGCACGAGCACTGCTCGAGCGTGCTTCGAGTGCTAATCACATAGGTTGTGGCGCTCGGGTGTTCCTTCAAGCGTGCTTTGAGCGTGTACATTCTGCCAGCGCGTGCTCAAGTACCAATCAAGTGACTTTCAGGCGCGAACCAATCTGCCTTCCACACACAGGTGCACGTAAGTCACTGGTTAGGCATTCCTCAATTTGATGAAATCCGGGCCCATCTTGACTTTGACCTAATTTTTTATTATTCTTTGACCTTAATTTTAATTAATTTTAATTACATCGACTTAATTAATCAAGATTATAATAAAACTCAAACTTTAGCCTTACATTATCTTTTTCAAAAGCCATGATAGGTAAATCTCTAAAAATGTCAAGTTTAGCCATTTAAAAAAGCATATAGATACTAGCATGCCCATATCTCTTATGCCATAATTATGGTTAGTCATTCAATGCACTTAAACAATCAACTTGTTGTTTGCTTAACCCATCTAATCAAGTACATGAACATTTCCAATCCTCTTTTGCAACAAATATAGTAGATTTATCATGTTTTCTCTTAATTTTGCATTTTTTTCCATCAAACATGACTTTATAACCTTTGTTACATAATTGACTAATGCTAATTAAGTTATATCTTAAGGCATCAACAAATGAGATATCTTTAAGAAATGGTGAGGTACCCTTACCAATGTTGCCTATGCCAATAATTTTGCCTTTTCAATTATCTCCAAAGGTGACTTGTCCTCTAGTCTTATTTATCAAAAAATATAAAATTTGAGATATTATAGATCATGTCTTCAGCATCAGCTATCTAAAAACCATTTTTCTTTCTTGTACATGGATCTCACTCACAAAAATGATCAAGTGATTGATTTTGGTACCTTAAATTATTTGAGTCCTTGTATGTTAGCATTGGTTCCTTTTGGAACCCACACTTTCTTATAATTTGCATGTAGCCTTTTCCTTAATATGCAATCATATGAATAAGGCCACTTTTATAACAATAAAAATGTATAATTTAAGGTGTATTAAATTGTTTAACTTTTACAAAATAAATTTTAAATTTTTTTGTTTAATATTATCTCTAAATCTAATTTCGATTTTATCATGCAGAAATCATTGTTTACTTAATATTTTATCTAAATTGTCTCTACCATTAGTAAACATAGCCAAAATTTTAACATGATCAACCTTTTTTTAACAAAGTAGTTTCGCCATCACAAGCATGCATACATTCAAGTTATTCTTAAGCTCTTCGTTTTTTTTTTTCTATCTCATTAGTTTTTGTATGCAATACATCATTTTTATTTTTAATATTTTCTAGTTCTTCTTCTAAGTATGGTATTTTCTTTTTAAAAACTTTTTTTTTAAATTCCAAATAATTCAAATTATAATGAAGGCATCAAAAAGTTCATTATAAGTGAAAGTTTCTTGATTTACCTCATTGTCATTTTCAACCCTTGCGGTGAATTATATTTAAGCAACTTATTGTTCTTCGATTTCTTCATCTGATCTACTCAGAAAGTCAAGGTATTCTTCTTAATCATCCTTAAAAGCTTTCTTTTTAAAAGTGTTATTTGAAGACTTTTATTTTTCTTTTTCAAATTTCAACAATTGATAATCTGATTTGTAATTTTGGGGTTTCTTACATTTAAAAAAATGACATCTGTTTAGTTAATTATTTTTCAAGTTTTTGATTTGCTTTTTCATTTTTGAAAATCTTTTAATTACCATTGCTAAATTATCATCATTTTCATTGTCATCTTCTTCATTTGAAGATTTGCGGGCGATAAGCTTTCTTTCTTTATCTTCATTTTTAGTTCTCTTGACTTGTAACTCATATGCTACAAGTGATCCAATGAGCTCCTCTGTAGATAATTTATTAAGACCTTTGCTTCATTGATAGTTGTCGCTTTTATATCTCATGCATTTGGTAGAGGCCTAGTAATATTATTCACTTGCTCGCTATTACATAAAGACTTTCTAAGTATAGTTAGTCCATTAACAATATCCGTAAAACAAGTAATCATTTCAGTAATGGACTCATGCAACTTCATGCAAAATAATTCATAATCACGCGCAAGAATATTTAGTTTAGTTTTTTTAACTTGAATAGTTCCTTCATTGGTAATTTCAAGTGCTTTCCATATTTTATTAGCCTTTTTAAATATTTGAACTCTATTATACCCATTTTGATCCAAAGCACAATAAAATAAGTTCATTGCTTTTGCATTAGCACTACAAAGTTTCATTTCTTTGTAACTCTCATTTTCCTTTCGTTTAGGCATATCATCGTTAGTAGTGGAGTCTTTTATTATTATTTCAATATATTTAGTTTGAGTTATTTTCTAAGAGAATTGATGTATTGATTGTGAATATAGTCTGATTCTAGTTTTTTAATATGTATAGTAGGTTACATTAAAAAATGGTGGTATACAAGTGGATTGATCTTCAAAATTAGAATTATTAAGAGTCATGCATATGACAAGTTAATTCAATAAACTCAACAAAAAGGAGACAATCAAAATATAAAATAAAATGATCTCAACCCTTAAAGCTGTTGAGCTTTGTTTTTAAAAGCCAATCATTAATACGAATTGTTATCCTAATATTAACCTAAGAGGGATTGAACAAGTTTGTTTCTAATTTTTAATAATTCCAGTTTGTTCAAATATTAGATATGTAAAACTAAAATAAATATGATAAATAAATAAACAGCAAAGATAGAGAGATTTGAGACCTCATTTATACTGATTTAGCAATGCTTACATCTAGTTATTAAGCCTCGCTTGAAAGTTCATATCCACTAAACTCAATCTTCTTCTCCTAGGTAAAGATCAAATCTCGTAATACAATTAATACTCTAACCGTAGAGGTTTTGCTCAAGTGATACCTTCACTCTTTCACTCTTTTAAAAAAATGTGAGTGCAAAATTCTCTCAAAGAAAATATAAGTGAAGCATAGCTTTCCCCTAATAAAGATACAAAAATTTTATGCTCAAAAGAATATTAATATTTTTTTAATATTTGCTTTAATTTTTAAAGTTGATACGTCTCCAGATCTAAGTCGTCATACGAATTAGGGAGTCGCTTGATCTCGCTTAATAAGTTGAATTGAAGTGGATCTAGTCGTCGTCTCTGAGAACTTGGATCCTACACAGCACAAAAAACAAACAAGTGGTCAAAGGATGGCAGAATTTACTCATCGGTATATCCTCTGATACTCAATCTAGAAATATTTCTTTGTTGGAGAGAAAGATGGAGGAATGTATGACGCATGGACGCATGCATGAAAAGGGGGATTTGAGTGTGTTATGGAGGACTTGGCTCCAAGAGGTATGCTCGGTTGGAAGCGGTTTTGAACAGTGGGCTCTTTAGGAAGGGCGGCTTTGGGATGATTGCACTCATCAGAGAAGTGACTTTTCAGGACCCCAGTGTGTATTAACGACTGAGTAAAAGGAGAATGTTCTGAATGTAAGGATTACTTGGTTGCTCAATTGGAGATTCGAGCTTCAATCCTCTCTGTTGCAGTGGAGGGGGTATATTTATAGAGCAAGCGTCAACTTAGCTATTCTTAGGCCTCACAACTGGTGACAAGTGTTTGCGTAAATCCGTTGAGTTGTGTCAGCGATTATGAGGAGCAGTTACGGTAACTGCAACCATTTGGGAATATTCACCCCACCGTTAGAGCGATCATGGGGGGCGCTAAATGGCAGTTGCCTTCTGAAAAGATTTGCTAAGCCACGATTGCCATACTGGGAGTGATGCGCAATGATGGGGGCGCAATTATCGGGCCACATTATGGTAAGTGGGCCGTTATACGCTAAGCTATGAAGATTGTTGGCTGCTGAGTTGGAGGGATGACTGTTGGGGCAGCACATTATGTAGCCCTTATTGCCCATTTTCTGTTGGGCAATTCCGGGTCAACCCACTTGGGCCAACCGTGTTTCCCTCTGGATCCTTGGTTAGGGTAGCGTCCTGCTGGGCTTTTGTCTCCTGAGCTTTTCTTTCTCTAGTGGGTTGAGTTCCTAGGCCGACCCATGGGTTACCGTACCCATTACTAGTATTCCATGTTGGGAGGTTTGAATTTTTAACTCAAGGCATGTTCATTGATGGAATACTAGCTATAGGTCTGCACGTGTGTTCCTTCCCCAAGAACGTTGCTGATTCGCCGTTCAGTCGGTTAGGATTTGATTCAATCTTCTACCGACTACGTTAGCGTGGGTAATTTCCCGCATTAATTGCCTATTGATCTTTTTCTCGACCATAAATGGAGATGCTCTCTACACCTTACATCACAAATCATTTTCACCAGTCAAATGGTGTAAGAGTTCGAAGCTGGCATTGACCCTATGCTACCACAAGCCGGGATCAGAGGAAGTTTTCCAATGTTTGAAGGCAAAATCCGAGGATGCACCCAAAGTCTGCATTGGTTACCCTCTTTTATGTGGGAAGCTGCCTTGGTTTTCTTCTTTTACGCCTGTCCCAAAATCGGACCCACTATTTCTATCCAAAATCCTGGGTTTTGGGCGGTGGCTCTCTGTTCCACTCCTCGGCATCGGGCGGTTCTTTCTACAGGACTGCTTCTAGCTCTGGAAAGACAGAAGGTTTCTTCTCTCGCACACCTAGAGCATGTTGTTCTTATAGTTGGGATTCCGTTCCATGGGTAAGAGTTGTTTTCGTTTTTCTTCTCTTTTACTCTTGACCGCCCAAAGTAGGATGTGCTAAGTGTTTTGACTTTTCTTAGGGGCTAAGAGTCTTCTTTTGGTGCCCGCCTTCCGGTCAGGTGGGCTTCCCTCGGGGGAGTACCTCCCTTCTCTGGTTGCTTGTCCTCGGGTTGATTGGATGACTGTGGATCGGGTCCCGCTTCATATATTATTATTTTCTTGAGTTGTAAGTCTACTATTATAAACTTGTATGTTGTAAAAAGAACTAATAAATGAAATTTTTCGAGCAGTATTTGTTGTCATTGTTGTATGGCTCCAGTATTTTTGCATAATGTAAATAGTTGAAGCGATTGAATGTTGTTTTTTGTTACGTGATTTTTAATAACCTGACTACTTGGACCATTAACAACTCAGTATTCTGACAATCCGACTGGCAATAATAGGTCCCGAATGCATGGCTAGGACACAAACCGAGCGAACTTGTCTCTAGCTTGCCAGGGTTGCACATCGCCAATCTGTTGCACCTTGAAAAAGGGGCATGTTAGGGCATCGTTACCTGTGTTATGTTATCGACTCACCGATCTAGGCCTTGGGCCGTCATGTTGTCAGCGCACTGCGTGGGGAGGCAAAATGTCAATCAACATGACTAACCCAATGAGCTGACATGCCGCGGCATTCTGCGACATGGGCACATGTCACAGTTGTCATGGAGGTGCGCTTCTTCGATATCCTCAAACAACATCGTTTTTGGGTTGGAGCGTTGGCTATTTAAATATTGGCCGTTAGCCGTTTCTGCATCTCTTTGTTCTTGGAATATCTTTACCCTAGTTTGCCTTTGTTGTTGGCTTACGCTACTTTTTGAATGGCTCCTCGAGGTGTCGCTGATATTTTGTCCATCCTTACTGGCAGAATGATTGAGTCTCTGTACAGTATCATATTCTGAGTGTCATTGAGTACACTGTGCCTGGCATTGATGATGCGACCTGCTCCCTTCATCCAGGGTTCATTGTCGTCTACGAGGAACATCTGAAAATCGGTCTTCACACACGCAAGGCAAAACATCTAACAAAAATTCAAATAATTACCATAATCCTATCATATCCAAAATACAGAGCATTTTTAAAACAGTAACTATTAAAATAAGCAAATAATATAGCATCCTCAATTTGAAAGACCCAATACAAATCAATTATAAATTCATATACAAATTCAAAATACTACTATAACCAATCCAAATCTTTGAGTCACATTTTGTCTGAAACTCGCAAATCTACAAAACCCTCTAATCTGAAAGGGCTAGAAATATTTACAAAACGAGAGCTGAAATCTCAAACAATTGTGTACATATATAGTAATAAATGCAGGTTTGTAAATCAGAACGAAGAAATTAAAATAATAAAACACATACAAAATTCCATATATTAAATATTTTAAACGTCAAAGGTCCATACGTCAAATGTTTAAATGTGATTTCATATGTAAAATTCGTAATCCGAATATGAATACCAAATATTCTAAATGTACGAAATTATCCAAAAGTCCAATATCATAAATTCAAAGGCTCGAAATTCAAGGCTCAATCTAAATCAAGATAAAACGAAATAACGATCAAAGCTTGCAAATCTCAAGAAATAAACATATCAAATATCAAATCAGATGCAAGTAGAATCTCGAAAATCCATAACATGCTAAAATTTTAGAACCAAAGACCAAAAGATAAATTTTGAACAAGAGTCATACGTACTCCAAGTAACTTTAGGCCAGGTCACTATTATTTAGATTCATAGCCCATCTATATATTCTTGCTTATAGATGGGGTTAAATGCCAATTTCTTTTGCAACACGTAGATAATAGGTATAATCCTCAAGTTTGTCTAAATATATTAGAACGTTCAAATATATTATTTCGCTCAATTCCTTACAATGATTCTCAGTAAAATACTAAATCGGGAGATACTAACAAATATCCAAAACTTTTCTTCCCTGTCGGAAAAGTATAAAACTTTCATTTTGAAGAATTATAAATACAAAACTTTTCACTTTATAGGAAAATACAAATATTGAATTAAATAATAAAATAGAGTTCAACTCGAAGCACGTGCATGAACTACCACATATAAGGCCAAATGTACATTTTTATGATTTTTATTTTACAAATATTCGTGTATATAAATATAATAATTTAAATGTTTTTTTATTTGGTACAAATCGAACAAAAATCTCAAATGTTCAATAAAACCTCAAAACCTTTGATTAAAACCATATACATGTAACAATACTCAAAATGGGGAAGTAAAGGGTTATATGCATGCATCTTAAAACACAAAACGTAAACAAAATTAAAAGGAATCTAAAATGAACCACAGATCAGGCTTACAAATACTTGTACTAACTTTTAAATCTAACTGATCTAACAAAATAATACTTCAAAATCACATTCCTTCTCTTCCTCTCTCTTCTTTCTCTTCTATTTCTCTCCTTCCTACGAAAAATGGCTGAAAACAATCCTGGCGATACTTTTATAAATGATTCGGCATACAAGCGTCGGTCTAACGCGCATCAAGTGCCGCCCAAACTTTCAAGCGCGTATAAGCACCATATCGGATACAACTCAGGCGCGAGGATTCAACTCAAAACACACACGAGGGCTGCAGGGGCATTCCTTGGGCGTGCACATTCTACTTGAAATGCACATGAGCAATGATCAGGCGCATATCAAGTACTAAACTTGCTTCCATAATTAAATTCTCCTTTAAAATTTTCATTAAATAATTATTTTTAAATGGACTTAAATTAATTTATGATATCAAAAGTTATAATTAGAAACCTGGCATTATAACTATCCCCTCTTTATAACAATTTCGTCATTGAAATTTGCATACATTAAAACTTGCATGGGTTGGCGTATTTCTCCCGGACTTTATCTTCACATTCCTAAGTTGTTTCTTCAAATGAATGATTCTTCCAAAGCACATTTATTAATGGAATCACTTTAGAACGTAACACTTGATTTTTCTTTCTAATATTTGAACTGGAACCTCAGTATATGTCAAATTTTCATTGATTTATGACGGTTCATATTCAATAATATGCAAATGATCAAATATGTATTTTCTCAACATAGAAACATGAAAAATGTCGTAGCAATCTGCTAAACTAGGAGGTAGGGTCAATTTGTAAGCCACATCTTCAATCAGCTGTAAAATTTCAAATGGTCTAATAAATCTCGGCTTCAATTTTCCTTTCATCTCCAAATTTTGAAATCCCTTTCCTGATAGATACTTTCTAGAACACATGATCACTCACATTAAAACTCAAATCAAATCTCCGATGATTAGTATAGCTTTTTTGATGACTCTAAGCAACTACTAGACAATCTCGAATGATTTTGATCATGTCGGACGTATCCTAAATGATATCGAGCCTAAAAGTTTACAATTACTAATCTCATCTATCCCCAATCAATAGGAGACCTACATCTTCTTCCATATAATGCCTTAAACGGGGCCATTGTGATACTTGACTGGTAACTATTATTATATACAAATTCATCTAACGGCAAATAATTATTCCAATTATTTTCATCTCTAAATCATATGCCCTTAACGTATCCTCTAAAATTTGAATAATTTTTTCGATTGACCTCCTGTCTAGGAGTGAAATGCCATACTGAATTTCAAATTAGTATCCAGCTCCTTATGCAAGCACTTCCAAAATTTTGACACGAATCTCAACTTATGATTAGAAATAATTGAAATTGGAATATCATACAGGTTCACAATCTCATTAATATACAACTGTATCAATCGATCCTTGGAGAACATCATCCTCACAAGCAAAAAGTGGGATGATTTTATCAGCCTATCCACAATCACCCTAATAGTATCAAGATATCTCGCCGACTTTGGTAGACCTAAAAGAAATCCATCGACATTACCGTATATTTAACTCTTTCTACGAGAACAAATATTTCAAATTCTTATGATCGGAATAAATAACAAACTTCTCCTTATATAACTAATGTTTCCAAATCTTTAAGGCGAAAATCACCACCGTTAATTCTAGATTGTGGTGGGTTAATTTTGTTCATGGGTCTTGAGCAGTCTTGACCCATAAGCAACCCATTCACATTGCATCAAAACTTAACCCAAACCTTTTTCTGAAGTATCGCAATATATCACAAACCTCTAGATCCATCAGAAATTGACAATATTAGTGTAGAGGTTAATTTATCATTTAATTATTAGAAACTCCTTTCGCAGTCTTTACCCCAAAGAAAAATCGTTTACTTCTGAGTTAGACATGTTTGTAGCACCACAATCTTCGAGAAATTCTTAACAGAGCATCGATAGTACCTGGCCAAACCTAGGAAACTTCAAACCTTTATAATATTGGTTGGCCGTTCCCAATTATTCACATTCTCAGTCTTCTTCGGATACATTGATACGCCTCCTTTTGAGATTATATGCCCCAAAAACAGAACTTCTTCTAACCAAACTCACACTTTTCCACTTTTACAAACAGCCGTCTTTTCCTCAAGATTTGCAGGGCAGTCCTCAAATGAATTTTATACTCTTCAAAATTCTTTGAATAAATTAAAATGTTATTGATAAAAACTACTACAAATTGATCCAGATAAGGTTAAAATGTCAAATTTATAAGGTCCATAGGCATTACCGGTACATTTGTTAACCCAGAAGGTATTTCCAAAAATTCATAATGGTCATACGGTGTCCTAAATTTTGTTTTAGGTACATCCTCAGACTTGTTGCTCAATTGGTGATACCCTAAACGGAAATATATCTTGGAGAAAACTTGAGCTCCTTGCAACTAATCAAACATTACATCAATTCTCAATGGATCAGACTAGTGATACCCTAAACGCAAATATATCTTGGAAAAAACTTGAGCTCCTTGCAACTAATCAAGCAGATCATCAATTTTTGGTTGTGGATACTTATTCTTAATCATAATCTTATGCAATTCTCGATAATTAATACACAACCTTATAGATTCATCCTTCTTTTTCACAAAAAGTACCGATGCTCCCAACGGTGATGCATTCAGCCAAATAAATCCTTTTTCCAACAACCCCCGCTATTGTTATTTTAATTTTTTCAATTCAGATGCGGCCATTTTATAAGGAGTTCTCGAGATTAGTATAGATCCTGGTACTACATCGATGCTAACCCAGTTTCTCAATTCGGAGGTAAGCCAAGAAAATCCTCTGATAAAACATTCTCAAATTCACATACTACCGAAATTTCTTTAATCGATACATTATGACTCCTAGACGTGGTGACATAGGCCAAATATGCTTGGCATCCATCTTTAATTAAATGGCTCGTATATAGAGCTGAAATCAATCCAAATGACTCATCCACCTTTTTTTAGAACTCAAAAGATTCATACCCAATGATACGGAATAAGACAAAGTTGTTATATCAGTCCATAAAAGCATAATAATACGTCAATTAATCCATCCCCAAAATGACATCAAAATCGAGCATATCAAGCAAATTTAAGTTTGCCAACAATTCAAATCCATTGACTCAAACCTAACACTAGGGGTACGTAGTATGCCAACAAGGATATACCCACCAGGGTAAACACCATTATTGCAAATTCCAAAATTTAGAGGGGAGCATGTAAATTACAAACTTAGGGGCTACAAATGAATGTATAACATGAGTCATAAAATCAAAAATTTGCATATTACCTTTAATCACTGATGAGTCCATTGTTACATCCTTCACTGTCGCTGCAAACGTCCTTCTTGCAATAGAACTTCTTCTCCGAATGCCTAGGAGGGAATAAGCAATCCTTCACCATATAGCCAACTTGGCCAGAATTAAAGCGAGCTCCACTTTGCCGATAACATTGCCTCCCAACATGATGCTTCCCACAATATTCACGCACTGACTTAGAATATTGATGTTTCATAGACGAAGACGTGACCCCAATTGCCTTCTCTTTCTCCTGCACCTTGGACTTGAATGGGAGCCTTTGACCATTGAGATTTGACTTTTGCTTGTTATTCTCTTCTTGGAAAACCTCTCCCTTTATTGCTCTTGCTCGATGAGTAGATCTTGATTGAGCACTTTACTATAAGTCCGCAATTAGAGGGGCACCAACTGCTTTCTAATAGAATCTTGTAGCCCTTGCAAGAACTTCCAGGCTTTCCATGCCTCATCTACCTCCACATATGGGGTAATGCAGGACAACTTAACGAACTTTGTATTCAGCCACCATTTTACTACCTTGTCTCAAGCAGTTGAATTTGTCTACCTTATTCTATTGAATGTTTGAAGGGAAAATTTTCTCCACAGAAGCCTCCAAGAACATGTCCCACGAAATTTCGTAATTGTCCATACCCAAAACTCGCCATTGAGTAGCCTACCATCTATTTGCCTCTCCAAGTTTATAAGCCGCAAACTTAACTTTATTCACCGCGAAGTAGTTAATCACCTCAAACTCCTTCTCAACTCGATGGATCTAATTTTCCACCTTAATGGGATCAGATTCCTCTAAGAACTCCGGAACACGCTCATTTGTGAAGTCGTCAAAGGGTGTCATGTCATGTCCTTAGTCAGTCATCCTCCTTACGGCCAAGTCCTCATCCTGCCATTGAATTATTCTATCCATAATGTCACTCATACAGCCCATCATTGCCGAGTAATCATCCTCTTGACTAAAACCCAATCCTTTGCTTCCTACTCTATTCCCTATCATATCGATACCTATCATGTAAAATATACATGTGTTTAGTTCCTCGAAATCAAATAAGACACTTTTCCTTAGGACTATTTTTGATATCATTCTGTCACGTCCCCAAACGAATTTCTTATTTTATTTATATGTGAATATACCTTTAATACTCAAGACTTTTCAAAGTCTGACTTAGCCCTAGGTCAGATTGAACATGAATGAACCAAGCTCAAAGTAATAAAGATCCTGACTCACAGCAAGCATAGGAACAAATCCAAACTCACTATCCAGTAGACAATATAAAATCTGATAAAAACCCAAATCACCCTGCAAGAAAAAATGTCTAACAAAAATTGAAATCATCACAATAAGCCTGTCATATCCAAAATACAAAAATTTTTGAAATAGTAACTATCGAAATAAACAAATAATATGGTATCCTCAATAAGAAAGTCCCAATACAAATCAATTACAAGTTCTGATACAAATTCAAAATAGTACTACAACTAATCCAAACCTTCAAGTCACCTTTCGTTCAAAATCTACAAGTTTTCAAAATTCTCTAATCTGAAAGGGTTAGAAACATTTGTAAAATCTAAGTCAGAATTTCAGCAAGTATGTACATATATAATAATAAATGTAGGTTTGTAAATCAGAACGAAAAAATTGAAATCAATAAAACATATACAAAATTCCATGTATCAAATGTTTCAAACTGCAAAGGTCCAAATACCAAATGTTCAAATGTGATTTCATATTCAAAATTCATGATCTAAATGCAAATACCCAATAGCTCAAATGTACAAAATCATCCAAAAGTCTAATATCATGAATCTAAAGGCTCGAAAACCAAAGTCCAATCCAAATCCAAATAAATCTGAATAACGATCATAGCCTGCAAATATCAAGAATTAAACATATCGAATATCACATCAGATATAAGTACAATCTCAAAAATCCAAAACATGCCAAAATCTAAGAATTAAGGACCAAAAGACTAACTTTGAGGAATGGTTATATGTAATTCTAATAACTTTAGGCTAGATCACTACTATTTAGACCTATAAGTAAACTGTCTACGTATTTGTTCTTATAGATAGGGTTAAACACCACTTTCTTTTACTACCCGTGGATGGCAGGTACAATCCTTAAGTTTGGCTAAATGTATTAGGTGTTTTGAATATATTGTTCCACTCAATTCCTTACAGTAGTTTTGAATAAAATACATAATTAGGAGACTAATAAATATCTAAAAATTTTTTTTCCTGTCAAAAAATTACAAAACCCACTCAAGAAAAATACAAATACAAAATATTCTACCCTATGAAAAAGTACAAATATCGAATCAAATAACAAAATAAAGTCTGTATCGAAACACATGTATGGACTACCATATGTAAGGCCAAATGTACATTTTCATGACTTTTATTTTACAAATATTCATGTATATAAACATAATACTTCAATTATTTTTTTATTTGGTACAAATTGAACAAAAACCTCAAATGTTCAGTAAAACCTCAAAACTTTCAGTAAAAACCACATGCATATAACAATACTTAAATGGGGGAGATGAAGGTTATATGCATGCATCTCAAAATACAAAACATAAACAAAACTAGAAGGAATCTAAAATAAGCTAAAGGTCGGGCTCAAAAATACTTATATTAATCTTTAAATCTAATAGATTTGGTAAAATAATACTTCAAAATCACTTTCCTTCTTTTCCTCTCTCTTCTTTCATTTCTCTCTCTTTCCTTCTCCTTTATGTAGAAAATGGCCAAAAATAGTGAAAGCACTACTTTTATAAACAAATCAGTGCACGAACGCTGGTCAGACACACATCAAGTGTCTTTCAAACTTGCAGGCACACACAGTCACTTTATCATGAGCCACGCATGAGCGCTATAGGGGCACTCCTCAGGTGCACACATTTTGCCTAAAATGCATATAACCGTTGATCAAGTGCCAAGCCTTCTTCCATAATTTAATTTTCCTTCAAATTTTTCATTATATAATTATTTTCAAATGGACTGAAAATTAATTTATGACATCAAAATTTATAGTTAGAATTTAGGCGTTATAATTATAGGTTAATAGATTAATATAATCGGATTTCTAGATTGGGATGTTGCATTGAAGGCCACATAAAAAAGAATTGCTAAAAATTGCAAAGAGAACTAGGACAAAGCAGTGCCAACCAAAGTAAGATGATAGTAAGACCTTAGTCACTTTTCAAAGAGTATTTTAGTTGTATCAGCATATGAAACAATATTCCTTTGCATTTTCAAGCTAGGATGCTCAATGGGTGGTAAACATGACTGTTTCTTACAATGCCATTCTTCATAAGGAATTCTTTACGTCATTCAAAACCAAAGATTGTGGTATTGTAAAGATGGGGAATTCAAATTTCTCTAATATTGTGGGTGTTCGAGATGTGTAAATCAAGACAAACATTGGTCGTACCATGGTGCTGAAAGATATTAGACGTGTTTGACCTTGGGCTAAATCTTATTTCCGTCACAACTCTGGATCAATAGAGTTATGACAATCACTTTGACGGTGTTACTTAGAGACTTGCTTAAGGAGTTATAGTTATTGCTTGTAGGTACATTTGTAACACTTCAAGCAAAACTAATGTGAAAGTGCATTTTGATAGCCTTAATGTAGTTGAAGATGAGGCATCAACAAATTTGTGGCATAAGAGACTTGGCCACATGGGGGAGAAAGGGTTGGTCACGTAGGCTAAAAAGGAATTAATCACCATCGACAAGGGTATTGTCATAAACCATGGTGAACATCGTTTACTTGGAAAGCAACGTGGAGTCTCCTTCAATTCTCCAACAAAGCGAAGACCAGAGTTGATAACCGTGGTACACTATGATGTATATGGTCTTATTAAAGAAGAATCGCTAGGTGACAATGGGTACTTTGTGACCTTTATTGATGATGCTTTCTGTAAGAAAATGGGAAGAAGTCGAAGTTCCTCCGAGCAAAGAATGGAGGTGAGTATTTGTCTAGGGAGTTCAACGTATACTATTCTGAGCATGGCGTCTACCATGAGAAGACAATCCCTTGAACCACACAGCACAAAGATACCGCTAAAAGAATGATTTGGACCATTGTTGAGAAAGTTAGATTTATGCTTAGTGTAGCAAGGCTACCTAAGTCATTTGAAGGAGAAGCCATGTGTTGCTAGCTATCTTATCAATGGAACAACTTTTGTTCCATTGAAATTTGAAGTCCATGAGAAGTGGTTTGGGAGGAAAGTCTCATATTTTCACATGAAGGTATTTGGATGCAAGGCTTTTGCACATATATTAAAAAAATTACGACAAAAGCTAAACATTAAGTCCACTCCATGTATCTTCATTGGCTACGAATATGATGAATTTAAATACATGCTATGGGACCTGCTGGGAAAGAGGATTATCTGAAGTAGGGGTGCTGTTTGAGAATCAAACATACGAAGATTTTGAAAAGCCCACAAGGTCTAGTGGTTCAAATGCCTCCGGTTATTGTTTCAGAATCTATACCAACACAACTTAACATGATCATGATGAGGTATAGGTGACGTTCTGGAACCAGAAAGAAAAGTGGAATAGATTGTTGAGCAGGGGAAGCTACATCCCCCTTTACCAAAAGCTGTAGGATAATAACCAATTGATGCACCTCAACTACTAAGATTGGAAAGAGGTCACCCATTGACATCTTTGAGAAAATATCCAAAATCAGACTACATTCTGCTTAAGATGCAGAGGAGCCAAAGAATTTTAGTAGAGTTCAATTTTATCTGACTAAAGATTAACGAGTAGCAGCTATGAAAGAAGAGACGAGCTCCTTGTAGAAAAATTAAACTCATGATCTGTTCAAACTTCCTTGAGGCCAGAAAACTCTAAAAGACAAATGGGTGTTCAAGCTAAAAAGGATAGCAATGGAAAACTAACGAACGATAAGGCTTGGTTAGTTGTCAAAGGATTCCAACATAATAAAGGAATTGATTTTGATGAGATTTTCTCACTTGTTGTGTAGATTACTTTAGTTCTTGCTATTCTCGAATTAGTACCTAGTTTGGATTTGAATTGTTAAACACATGGATGTAAAGATCGCTTTTTTCCATGAAAATCTAGAGGAAGACATTTATATTGAGCAACTAGAAGGATTTAAATTTATAGGAAGGAGCACTTAGTTTGTAAATTGAAGAAAAGCCTCTATGACTTCAAGCAAGTAATGAAGCAATGGTATAAGAAGTTTGACTCATTTGTGGCGGGTCATAATTTCAATAGAGCTACAACATATCAATATATGTACATTAAGAGATTTTCTTATGGAAGTTTTATTGTTGTCCTTTATATAGACCACATGCTAGTAGTTAGTCAAGTGCTATCAACATTAACAAGTTGAAGGAGTTATCCAAAGTTCTTCAATATGAAAGACTTGGGCGTAGCTCAATAGATCCTAGGGATGAAGATTGTTTGAGATAGGAAGAAATGCAAGTTGTGGTTGTCTCAGGAAAAATATGCTAAACAAGTTATCAAAAAATTCAGTATGAGAAATGCCAAGCCAGTTAGGACTTCATTGGCTAATCACTTCGAAGCGAGTATGAGCTCGTGTCCCTTGTCAAGAAAGGAGATGGAAGAAACGGTAGTCCTTTCCTATTATTCAGTAGTCGGCAAGTTGATTGTTTGCAGTAGTGTGTACAAGACCCAATATAGCTCATGTTGTTGGTGTTGCGACCAAATTCCTTTCCGATACTAGGAAGGCACATTGGGAAATAATGAAGTGGATTCTTAGGTACCTTAAGAACATGTCAACGTTATGTCTTTGTTATGAGGGAGCTGAACTAGTTGTGGAAGGGTTTTCAGATGTTGATATGATAGGAGATCTTGATAGGAAGAAGTTTACATTAGCATTCTTGTTCACTTTTTTAGAAGGAGATATGTCATGGCACTCCAAATTGCAGAACTGTCACTTTGTCTACAGTAGTAGCTAAGTACATCTCCACAATGGAAGTTGGCAAGTAAATGCTGTGGATCAAACATCTTCTCTAAGAGCTAGAAATCAGACATAAGGAGTATAAGTTGCATTGTGACAGTCTTCATGTTCTTGATTTGAGCAAGAATTCAATGTACCATTCCTACATAAAACATATTGATGTTCACATATTGGATATGCCAAGTGATGGAGCAACAACTATTGAAACTTGTGAAAGTATATGCAAATGAGAATTTAGCTGACATGTTAACAAAGGTTTTGATTCATGAGAAGCTTAGCTATGTAAAGACAAAGCTGGAGTGGACACCAACTAATGGCATTAATTTCTATAGGTGTGGAGGGTGAGAATTGAAGAGTCCACACTTTATATCTCCTAAATGTTTTCACTTCTCTAATCCTTCATCTTTCTCATATTTCTGTAATCCCACATCTTCAATGACAAGGAATTTCAACATCTTCCTTCCATCACTATACCCAGAGTTTGAGAAAAAAATGTGTAGAGAAAATCTGAAAAAAAAGAAAAAGAAAAAGCAAAGGCTAATTATTGATAGAGTTGTGTGGTGCGTGGTGAGGCTGAGAGAAACTCAGGAAAGTGTGAGAAAACTCCGTGAGGGTTGAGAGGGAAATTATTCATAGGGTTGTAAAAGTTCACGTTTATATAGTTCTCTCCTTTGGTCATGGATGTAGGCTAAATTAGCCAAACCATGTTATATTCTGTCCTTTTATTAATTTTGTGTTATCTATCACCTAACATTAAACTGAATCTTGGAATATTCATTTAGGAGAAGTAATTGGAAATTTGAGTCTTTAGGACTTAATCTGATAATCTTGGTTATTATTGAAGTATGCTTCCAAATATGGTTGAAAACATTGGTATCGCTATCAGTATCAGTTACAGTATTATTAGTATTGGACATAAGTCATTACGCATCTGTATTGGACATATCAAATATGAAAAATTTTCTATGTATCATATCCTGGCAGGAAATCAGCTAGCTGATATATAGCCAAAAAAACGAAAAATATCGGGTTTATCAGCCGATATTCATAATGTACACAACTTTGTTGCGATATCAATTGGGGAGTTAGATACCGATATAAATTGATCAATATTTCATTCCATGTTTCCAAAATCTTTTAGATATCAAACCTTCAATAATTGTGCTACTGAGTCATCAGATTATTTGTCTGGGGTTGTGATTCAGCTGTGCAATCCTGATGTTAGTGCCATGCATCAGTTGCAACTATGAGTGCTGGATTTTGATGATTTTTCTAATTATTCATGAAGCCTGTGCGTAGGGAGCTGTTGGTGCTTCACAATTGGTATGTGGAAGGTTGAGCTGGGCACTCGTATGTTCAAATGTAGGATTAGTAAGAGTTGCATATTTTCTGAGTAATTTGTCCCACTGCACAATTGATTATTGCTTGTGTTGTATGTTTTAGAATTCTTTGGAAGAGCTATTTTCAGATTTGACTAATATATTCTAATTCCCTTGGTTAATGAACATCCATGGAGATACTGTCATGCTCACTAGCTTTTGTTTTTTTCCCCCCTGTTCACATTTCTCTTGAGCTTTAGCTAAAGGATTTATTCTGCTTCCTTAGCAGAGATTTGGGATGCTCTTCGAGCAGCTGCTGAGGCTGATTTGACTCTTGCACAGGCAATTATTGGCAGTGCTGGTATAATTGTTCAAAACCCCGACCTGACTGTTTGCTATGATGAGAGAGGTGCTCTATTCGAGGGACTATTAGTTGCTCCATGTTGACCTTTTGGTTTATTTTACATTTACCTTTATACTGTCAAAATTTTCTTCTGCAGGTGCCAAGTATGAATTACCAAAATACGTTTTGAGTGAGCCAACTAATTTGATCCGAGATAGTTGAGATTCTTCAGAATCAGAAAAACCAAAAATACAGTAACTCTTCCAAGGCTGTAAATCGTGTAAATTGATTGAAAATCCTTAAAGATGTGATCCGTGGGGATTCCTCCATGTTTAATTTTTTTCCTTTTTTCTGGGAGCCATATTTCTGTCTACAAAGCTCTTAGAATTGAGCAGCTGTGCACTTGGTGGTATTGGACTTGGCATCTGGAAAGTTTGCATAGGAATGGGGCTCGTTTCATTTCCTTTTTAACTCATTGTATTAGTGTGATCATCACATTGTAGTAGGAGAGGCGAAACAAGGTGTGGTGCTGCTGCTCATTCTGGTAGCTTGATATACTGTTGACAACTATATAGTGACTTTGAAGTCAAGCATGTTTTCTCGTGAGACTGACGCCACTTCTATTTGTCCCTTCTCTGCAAAAAATGCGAGCAATGAACACACGAAGAGGGGAACAAACTTATTCTTCGGGAGCTGTCGCTGATGCAGCTCGCCCAGCAATCTCTCCGCGTGGTCCATTGAGATGTCATTTGTTCTAATATTATTAAATAGATTGTGCCAGCCGTTGGTATATAATTGTGCCATGCTGACATCACACGGAATAAAAATATCTCAACCCAACACAACATACAGCTCACTTGAGTTGGACATGGCGTGCCTTTAGGCACGAGGCACAGTCCTAATATAAAAAAATAAAAAATATATAAAAAAATAAAATTATATAAAATATTATAAAAATATATTTTTTTATTTTATTTATTTTATTAAATATTTTTAATATTATAATTTATAAAAGTAAAAAAATACATATAATAATAACTTATATGTTTTTAAATTTTACTTATATTTTCATTACTATTGTTTTTGGAGTTATTACCTTCACTAGAATTCTAAATGATCGTATTTTTTATTTGATCTCTTATGCCTAACTAATTCTACAAAAAGATGTAGATTTATATTGTCTTTAATATTATCTAGCTCATTTCGCCAACCATTCGGCTTTCAATTTTGAAGGCTAATTTTTTGTATTTGTTGGTAGGGTTAAGAGAATTTATCATTGGTATGAATATAGAAAATGCATGCTCATTAGCTATCTATTAATCCAATTTCTTGAATTCTAATCTGTTACTTATGAAATTGACAATATGATCAGATTATAAATTGTGAATAAGTTTAATTTGTGTTATATTTTTACTAAGTTGTTATGTTTTATGTCGGGTCTGTACTAAAGAAAGTAAATATGGTCGATTACACTTGCTACTATTACTTCTACGGTTGAAATAAATAATTTTTGTGTTGATTGTTGTACATGTAAGTCACACATTTTATGTAGATTTTAATGAATGCTAACTTTTATTTTTTCAGTGTTGTTGGGCATCCCTATATTAGTTTAGAATTCTCCAAAATAGATATATATTTTATGCAAATTTATATAGTGGTCTATTATTATAGTAAGATAAGCTAGTTAATAATTAATTTTTTTTAAATATAATTAAATAATATTAGTAAATATTCTATTTTTAATAACTTTGATAATTTAAAATTATTTTTTTAATTTTATATTTACATATATTACTGTTATTATTCAAAAAAAAAACATAATCATTTTAATAAAGTATAAAATTATCAATAAATGATAATAATTGGCTTAATAGTAAATTTTAGATGATTTAATAGGCATTTGTAAGTTTATTGGTAGTAAAATAAAATATTTTTATTAAATATTTAATCATTTCAATTGTCTTCCAATCAGTATTCATAAGCTGTTTGACTATTAGAATATTTTTATTGTAAAAGATGGTTAAAATAGAATAAAAAAAATACGTAGTCTCTAATATCTAGTAAGTCAACCATCTTATTAGGTAGTCGATTTTCGTCTTCTTGTTAGTAAGCTTATTTTGTTGGTATAGTATTCTAAATTCCTACTCTTGAAAAGAATATCGATATAATATCCTAAACTATTACTCTTGGAAAAAATAGTGTTCTAATAAATAGAATAATATTATGTATTTTTTCATATAATGAGAAATAAAAATATAAAATATCTTTAATATAAAAGTTAACAATATGATATGTATATTTTATATGGAATAATTCATTATTTAAAGTCAAAAAATTATAATGTTGATGCGTCATGAATTCAGATCACTAACTTATTAAGGTGTCGCTTGGTCTTCGAATCAAACTGATGCGAGTTCGGTCTCCGTCTTCTACAACTTGGATCCTACACACCACAACTCAAAAATAAGAAGTTAAAGGATTAGCGAAACTCACGCCCTGATTTATCATCCAATACTCAAGTTAGTAATCTTCCTCAAAAGATGAAAAGGTACAGAGATGAGGGGTATGCGTGATAATGTAAGAATGCGGGTTTTGAGTCTAACTTAAAAGTTGTGCTTGGTGTAGAGCGACTTTGAGATTGAAGGAGCAAGAATTGTAGGGGAATTCTTTTAAGGTTCTTTTGGACAGAAAGAGGTCTTTTGAGAGTTATTGTGTATGAGTATTTGTGGGTGCGTCTAAGCTTGAGAGGAAGCATGTCTAAAAGCCTCTCCTTTAGAGTTTGTTTCAAGAGTTTTTTATAATCTTTGGGCTAACTCAACCCTACTTGGACGCTATGGCTAGCCACCAATTGGTTGTGCAAATTTGACAAGCTGGCATGAGGATTGTGAGCGTCAATTAGGGCAACCATGATCAGTCAAGAGAATTCCTTCTTTATTTGAGGAGATGCTGGACGAGGCGGATATGGAGTTGCCACTATGAGAGATTTGTGGAGTTAGAGTTGTCATTCTGGGAAAGATTACGATCGAAGGCAATATTCGGAGTGTTATGCTAGTTAAAGCAAGTGATCTTTAGCGTGTGGGATGAGGACTGTCGGCCATCCTGATTAGGCTGAGGTCAACTTGGGATTGCTCGGCTGGCCGTTGGGCCCTTGAGCCTACAGGTCGGACACCCTCTGGGCTCGCTTCTAGTCCGTGGGCCTTCGTGTTGGGCAGACCTATTTTTATCGTCCACATCACTAGCTCCTTATGTCGGGTGGTTTACATTTTCAGCCCCTAGTATGTTCATGGATGGGACGTGACGTGCCTTATTGTTATCCTCTTTCATCCCTTTCCCAGGCCGTCCTCTGATTCCCTACCTTACCAATTTTGACATGATTATTCTGCATCCGTGATTTTTTACAGATTTGCTGACATGGGAAATTTCTAGTATTTAATGGCTTATCGATCCTTTCACTTGCTATAAATTGAGGGGCTCATTATGAAAAATTCTCTTCTGAATAAAAAAGAAAAATTACGGGATACTTAGTCCATAAATAATTTTACTATATATGTTTGGTTACAAAAATCCTTTGGCTACACAAACCCTTATAGAACTGAAAACAGAAACACGAGCAAAATGTAAGAGTAAAAATGGCTACTCCTTGTATTCTCTCTTACATTTTTCTCTTTTTTACTTCTCTATCTCTTTGGCCAAGTATACTATTTTGCCTTTATTCATTCCGACCAAATGTAAACCATTTCGACCTACTTCCATTTCGATCAAATAAACACCATTCCGGCATACTTCCATTCTGGCCAAGTGAATATTACCATGGCCTACCTTCCACACGAGAGTGATCCTAAGTCTTAACACTATATAGTTGATGGTATCTAATGACCTTGTTGAAGCAATATTAGAGGAGAATTTTCATTTATTGCATAGCCCAGCCCTTAAAAAATTTTCTTTTCATATTTTTATTTTTTTGCCTTCTCAATAATACTATTTTTTATTTTTAACAGTAGTCACAAAAGATAAGAAAAAGCTAGAAACTAAAATTTTTAAATAGCTCATTATGTGATGTTTAGCAAGTGGGCAAAGTGAATCAAAACTACAGTCAATCAGTTGGATTGAAACACAAAACTAAAAAGCTGTCTTTGTTGAACTAGACACAAAACCAAGTTTTTCCAATCAATAAAAATAATGCTTCCAACTCTCCCATTGGAGAACAAATCCCCCACATGCCGGCATTAGCCACCCTCCATGTTTAGAAGTAGGAATATCTGACTATGCAAGTACTACATATATATTAGCACTTGGTCAAGTCAATTATATCAATTATTAAATATGTGCTTCTATTGTTCAATTTGGTTTAACTCAACACCCCCAAAGTAGGGGGGCAGTTACCCGTGTGCTGGTGGGGTACTAATGACAGTGATGAGTTGGCAGTAATAGTGGAAAATTAATTTCATTCAAAGGAAAAAAAAAAAGCTAAACTATCTTTATTTTTTGAATTGCAAAAAATGAATATCTCTAACATCATTTTTTTGGATTGTCTTTAATAGAGGAGGTTTATAGCAATGTAACACATGTTGTCAAGCAACATTATCAACATCATAATCATTGGCATGAGAGACTTGTTGAGGTCACTCCCGAGTAGCTTATGTCCGCGGACTCCATTGGAGAATGGACGAAGACTTTGTTTGAGGCGTCATGACCGAGAGGACTTGGACGAATGACTCCATCCACGCGTGCGTTGACTTATTCTCTCATTAATGATCTACGGCAGCAATAAATGCGACCCATCTTCATACTGATTGGAAGTTGGTGGCGGCCACAACTTCCAAGGCGTTGCGGGCACGCCAGCGTGCGCTGGCAGGCAACATGTCCTGCCACCCTGGCGCTAGGGTGGCTGGGTAGCCTCCTAGGCTTGTGAATATATATATTTATTTACATGTATATATATATGTGTAGAGATCATTTAATGGGTGGGTGAGAGGTTGGTGAGTTGTGGTGTGTGCCTTTGTGAGCAACCACTTTGTGAAATTTGTGAGAGAAACACTTAGTGAGAGAAAGTTGTACACTTGAGATTATTTTTCTTTAGTTTGAGCTTGTGTAGCTAACACTTGTAAACAACCTTTTTTTGGTGTATTCTTTCGTGGTTTTTTCCTTACTTACAGAAGGGTTTTCCACGTTAAACTCGTGTGTTCCCTCTCATATTTCTCTCTACCTCTCTCGCCCGTCCGAGAGCCTTTGCTCTCTGTTTCTGTCCGAGCGTTGTGTCCGCTCGGCCTTCCGCGCGTTTTGCTCCAACAAGACTTGCTTGCTTCTCATACATGTCAGGAGTGAAAGGATAGTATTAGCAGGGTTATATATTTTATTCATTATCTATAATAATATAATAATAATGAGAGTAATTCAACAAAATTAAAATTTAAAACTTATCATTTATGCACCTGGTACATTTAATTAGAATAGATATTGCATACAATAACCTACAATTTGACTAATGCGTGATAGTTGAAGTTGATATTGTACATTAGCTTGCTAACTTTATGGTTGATAATTTATTTTTGGTGATATCAAATTATTTTTGTTATTGAAAAATTATGCTTATCAATATATGAAATTATTTTCTATCCTCACTATCCTATAAGACAAAAAAAAAAGAAAAAAAATTTCACATTTTTGTTTTTTTATTTTATTTTAAAATATAGTATTATTCATTTAAAAAAGTAGATCCGTGATGGTCAATTTTTTTACGTAGCAAAATTAAAACCATGTTAAAGGTGGAGCGTCTTTTCCATAGTTATCAACGTCTATTAGGGCAATGACATATTAACCATCATGTATACAGTAGAATATGATTACATCAAATCCAACAGAGGGCTCCTTTGCTAGGTTGTTCGGAAAGAATTTAAATATTTACACAAAAAATACAATTGATGTCAGCCACATCTGCAACTAAGAAATCAACTTACCAATGATTGATCTTCAGTTTGTCATGAAGGGGTTCTCCTTGCATCATTTTATCCATCATGCTAATATTATTTATATGTTGCCAGAAACCAATAGTTCCATGGTGACATGTGGACTAACTAATGTGATAATTTTTTCATCCTTATTTTTTAGTTGTCATTATCCCTTTTTAATCTATCTCAGATAGTCATAACAAATCCTTTTATACCATGACCTATAATTTTATTATTTTGACCTATCTAATATGTTACTTTTAGATTAACTATATTATCTTATTGGATACATTATTTGATAGGATGTTATAGTTAGATTTTAATACATTACAATTTTTATATTTATTCAAATATTTAAAATATTTTAAGTATAGATAATTTATTTATTATAAATATCTGTTCGGGTTAGTCACTCATTTATGGGTGATTTAACAAACAAGTCTTGTCATTTGAGGTTTTGTAAAAAGCAAATGACGGAGTTCATTTGGCGAAGAGTAAAATCAGAAAGCGGTTTTCGGTCAACGGGAGATTGACCGGCGGAAAACTAAAAACGGTCAATGCAAAGGTTAACTGGCGGAGAGTATTTTTGGAGTGAAAAATGCCAGAACCTTTCCGGAGAGCAGAAGCCAGTCAACAAAGTTGACTGGTTGATGGAGGCCAGCGGCCAAGGATCGAGACAGCCGAGGATGTCCATTGGCAGGTGCAGATTTGCCTTGAGGCAAAATGGCTGGTCAACTTGTTGACCGGCCAAGAAGGCATATAGCAAGTGCAGATTTTGCCAAATTAAAATTTTGGTCAAAGGGTTGACCGACTGTGAAGGCAAAATGGCTGGCATGCACAGGATTTACCAGTTGGCCAAAATAAAAGATTTAACCATTTTAGAAGAAAGTAAAATGCCTGATTTACCAAATTGGCAAGATTTGGCAGGAATACTGATTTGGCATGAATGGATTTCTTGTTTGAAATCCAGTTAGGTCCATGGGTGCCAGCTCAGAAGATTTTTTGAGCGTGCGTGATCTCAGGGTACCTTTTATGCAGAATATCTTCATATTGTTAGTAGAAACAGATTTTATCTGGAATAGAATATTCGACAAATTAACAATATATATGTATATGATAAATAGCGAAAAAATGGCGTAAGAGATTCAAGGGTGAAAAAAGAGATGAGTGCACCACCAGTGATGAAGAAGAGAGAAAAATAAAGAGTGAAAGCGAAAGAGTATTTTCTTGTTTAACTCTGGAAAGTTTTTTCTTTGTTATTCTCGGGTGTGCTACGAATATTCCATCTCGGGCGTTTGTAATCAATTTTTTATATAGTGGACTTGCAGTGGATTTTGTGTCTTGTGGTATTTTTCTTCGGTTTGTGAAGGATTTTTCACGTAAAATGTATGTGTACTTCTTCTTTCTCTTTTCCTTTCACTGTGTATGACTTTGTATCATTTTGTCCAATCGACCTTTTGCCCTAACAATATCCTACCTTGATGTAAGTGTCTTTAAAAGATTTGGTAAAAGGTGGTTGACATAATGCTTAACATTGGTTCAAATGGACTCGTATATAGCCCCCCCTTCTCTCCACGTGTATGTTTGAGTAAAATAATTGTTTATTAAACTAAATAAACTTACTGAAATTAATAACTAACCGATTCGTTTATTAAATATTTAACCTATATTAGATTCCTAGAGGTGTCATTTAAGTACAAAAAAATTATTATTTATTTATTTGCTAAAGTATATGGTATATACTTTATTTATTATTTATTTATTTGGATTGTGATATAGATTAAGGAGTCACTCAATTTTTCATTGTGAGTCGAATTGAAGTGGGTCCGATTACTATCTCTATTAACCTGAAACCTGTGTACCATAAATAATGAATAAGAGGTAAAAGAATCAATGAGACTCACTCCCCAATTTATCCTACAATATTTAAATAAAAAATCTTTCCAAAAAAATAGAAATATGAAAGACACTCAATTCGAGTGGTTCACTAATGGTACACGTGGTGGTGAGCGATTTTGTGAGAAGGAGAAAGAGCTGCGTTAGAACAAGAGAGCATGGCTCTATTTGAACTCTTGTATCAGGCTTGAGTGGTGCTTTAGTTGAGGGCTTGTTCAATCCTTTGTCAGTTCAAGGGTTCTTTCTCCTTTTCCGCGTGTTCAAAAAAGCTCTCTTTTTCGTGTGATCGAAAAGCTCCCCCTTTCCCCTTCAATAGTGAGGGAGATTTGTAGTGTTTCATAGAGGAGATTTTGATACCAAAATTTGCAACAGGTGTCTCGCTAAAATTCGCTAGCTGTTGAGGCATTGACAAGAGTTACCGTTGTTAGTTGTTGTTTTATGGCGATGACGTGACTGCAGCTTATGGTGCCCGATAGGGCTAGGCTGCTTCTTGCGTAGATTGGTTAGGTTGTCGCCAGTCGACGGGCACGAAGATTTCTCAAGGTTGACTGCTATCGTAATTGGTTAGAATCTATTGTGCTGGCGTTTCGTGTGCTACCAAACTATTATCATTGAGGTGGAGGATGAACTTGAGCCGTGGCTGGTTGAATCATAAAGGCTATCTACTGATCCTGACCCATCGTCCCTTCTGAGTCTACTCGTAGTAGATGGGTTGGCTAGACAGTCTTCTACCTTGCTCTTTATTGGGCTTTGCTGGCAAGTGAATTAGTTGTCGGATCGACCTGTGTTATAATCGAATCTATCAACAACAATCTACCTTATTTTATAATATTTTTTGTACTATCTTGCAACATATGAATACTCTTTAATTTATTGTAATAGTTTAATTTTCCTGTGTAATAAAGAAAAAAAGAAAAGAAAAAAGGAAAAAAAAAAATCAAGCTATGCATCTCAACCACTAGGGACAAACTCGTGTCAGTCAAGCTACATCTTTCACTTCCCTTCCCCATCCCCTTCCCCAATCTCCCCCACCTCTCTCTCTCTCTCTCTCTCTCTCTCTCGACTTGGGCACCTCTGCATGGTCCTATGACGTCTGGGCGTTAGCATCAGAATCTGGGCCAACCTGTATGTGGGCCCACATGTGATCAACGGCTACAAATACAACGTCCGCGTAGCCACAGACTCAGAGGAACATGGCGGTCCCTCCCTTTTCTTATTGTACTTCTTTTTAAAAATTATAAATATACGGTTAGATATCAATTTATTATCGAGAAAATATATTCCTAAAAGATAATATTTTTAATATTTTAAAGTAATATAACCAGTTTCTCATATTTTAGGAGCACCTCTCTCTGTCTCTCTCTGTCTCTCTCCGCGAGGCTTGAGACAGCGACTTGGACCGTCGTTTTCACGGAACCAAGTAGAAGCCCTTGTGAAGTTCGTGAGAAAGTTCAACACATTTACAGAGATGAAATAGATCTGAGAGACCTGCACTTTCTGGTGAAAAAGAAAGAACCACTTAATTTGCTTCCAATTAAGGTGAGTGCACTGTTCTCTCCTCTTTCTTCCTTATTTATTACTCTCCCTTCCTCTTTTTCCCCTTTATTTCTTACTTGTGCTTCCCTTCATGCACACCCCCTCTACCCATTTTCGTGAAGAACCAAACTATATTCTTTCTGGAGTTTCGATATGTGCTTGCTATGATCGATAGTATTTATAAAAAAGGTGGCTGTTTTCCTCCTTTTGGTACAGTAGATCCTTCCATGTTAAATACATTTTTTGTTAATGGCCCTACTCTACTCGTGGAAGCTAAAGTTGTGCTCTTTCTTTTGTCATTCCAGTCGCAGAAGTTTAGACGGTGAAGCACTTTTCACTTGCGGAGTCGACATTGGATGAGTTCTTGACCTTTGTAAATTTCCACTTGCGCAATTTTGAATTCTTTAGGGTGGGTTGCAGTCTGTAATTTTTTCTTGTTTACTTTGTGTAATTGACTGTTCTGCTTCTGCAGATGGTGGCCTATGCGGCCACTGACACTGAGTGCCAAATGAATCATCTGAAATGGTTTAGCGCGGGAGGGGGTTTTCCATACTTAGGTGTCATCATTGGACTTGAGGTTACCTCATTTAATTTTGAATTGGCTGCTTAAAATTGGTGGACTAATTGCTGTCTGCGTCACACCATTGGTGAAGCAGAAATATACACATAATAAGTGCTGATTGATTTGGGTGCTTGTGTGATTCATTGATTGCGAAGATTTGGAACGAGTTCCAAGTCAAAAAGATGATGCCCTATCTATGGATTCTCCCCCTATTTTGGACAAGTTCCTTTATCTGGATATCTTAGTGTTTTGATCATGACCAGGGCTGTTAGAAACAGGATTCTCAAGGATGCCAATGGTGATATCAGTGAACATCTACGCAACCACATACACTTGACTAATTGCATTCATTTGAAAAACCATATGCATAAGCACAGTCCTATTTTGCGTGATAGGTCTCTTATGAGGGACCTTATTGTGCTTCAGAGGTCGCGATCACTTAGGGATCCTTCGGCTAGCCCTCCTTCGTGGAATTCCCCTCTGGGTGTAGATATGCTTTCCAAGAATGGTGAAGGGGATGCTGCAATTGGCGGGGCTAGGTCCACAAGCATTGAGCATCCAAGAGATGTCAGAAGGTTATCTAGAAGCTTGCCACATGAAGGCAGTGCAACATCAAAAGTTGCCCCTGGACCAGTAGATGGGGGCATTCATGGGGTAGCATTAGGAAGTGAGCACAGTAGCAAGAGCATGGCTCGAGATGGTAGGAGGATTAGGAATAAAGATTCCCTTGGAAAAAATCAGTTTTTAGGTGTGGATAGAGAGCCTTGGATTGGTGAAAATGGAAATGGGTTCTCCCAAGGAAATGTTTCACAAAACACTGATCGTAAAGGCAAAAATATCAAAGTCAAGGGAAAGGTTAGCCAGGAGGCTAATCTAAAGACCCTCTCTGAGCAGTTGAACGAGATTCCAATTGACAGTGTGGATGTAGCCTCCTCTAATATACACCTCCATAGGAGATGCACACAACATGAGAGAACTTTTGATGAACCAGAACCTAGCATCCATGACTCCTGCAGTGGGTTAAACAGGATAACAAGACGCAAGTTTCGCAGAGTAAAGAGAGCACAGGTTTCTATTGTTCCGAGGGACAGTAGAGCTCAAAATGAATTCTCTGTTGCCTCAAATACATCAGTGAAGGGTATTGTAAACCCCGAATATCAAATGGAAGAGGGCGAAGATGACTATGCTCAGCACAATGTTACAAGGGCTCCGAGGAATGGGTGTGGGATGCCTTGGAATTGGTCAAGTATTCATCATAGAGGTAAATCATTTCTTGATCTGGCTGGGAGGAGTTTGTCTTGTGGTTTGTCTGACTCAAGGTTAAAAAAAGGCAGTTCTGTGACTCAAGGTAGGGATAATTTGCCAGAGGCATCAGATCATTCAAGCTCAGGTAGTAAATCTGAAGCTGAGGCACTTCCTCTACTAGTTGAAGGTTCTGGATCACAGGAAAGCACTGAAAATGCTGCTTGGACTCATGATTATTCAGGGGAGTTGGGCATATTTGCTGATAGTCTCTTGAAGCACGAAGCTGAATCTGATCTTGCTTCTGAAGCTCGGTCTGGTGGTCCACGCAAGTTGAGAGGGGAACTCTGTGGTAGGCATCAAATTTTGACGCAGAAATATACACCAAGAACCTTTAGGGATCTGGTGGGCCAGAATCTGGTTTCCCAGGCTCTTTCAAATGCTGTTTTGCAAAGGAAGGTTGGCTTGTTATATGTATTTTATGGACCCCATGGTACAGGGAAAACCTCCTGTGCTCGCGTATTTGCTAGAGCTTTGAATTGTCAATCACTAGAACATCCAAAACCTTGTGGCTTTTGTGGGTTTTGTGTCGCACATGATATGGGTAAGAGTAGAAATATAAAAGAAGTTGATCCGGTCAGTAATTTTGACTTCGAGAGCATTATGGATCTTCTTGATGGTATGATGGTTTCACAGCAGTCATCACAGTACCGTGTATTAATTTTTGATGACTGTGATACTCTATCAGCTGATTGCTGGAGTGCCATATCCAAAGTCATTGATCGAGTTTCCAGACGTGTAGTGTTTGTCCTTGTTTGTTCAAGTCTTGATGTTTTGCCCCATATAATCATATCCAGGTGCCAGAAGTTTTTCTTTCCTAAATTGAAGGATGCAGATATAGTTTATGCTTTGCAGTGGATTTCTACAAAAGAAGGTCTAGAAATTGACAGGGATGCATTAAAACTTATAGCATCTAGATCAGATGGGTCTTTAAGGGATGCTGAGATGACTCTTGAGCAATTAAGTTTGTTAGGGCAAAGAATCTCTGTTGCTCTAGTTCAGGAACTGGTAAGTTTGGTGTTATCATGGATTAAGTTTCTATCTTTTTTGTTTCATCAAGTTACTTTATTTACATAAATATCTTGTCAGCTCAGTACTGCCACCTTTGTGGGAATTCTTGTGTATCACTATTTCATTGGAGCTTCATTTGGAAGGCCTAAATTTGCTGCTGTGTTTAGAATCTTAATGGCTTTTTTTCTCTCTGTATTTTGAACATTTTTTTTTTGGTCCAAGTGTGGTGTCTCAAAAATTTGGTATTTGGTATTTGTTAGGTCCACATTTTTTTTTTGCTCCACTGTATTTTGTACATCATGTACAAAATTTGGTATCTCAAAAATTTAATTTTGTTTGATGTCATATCTGATGGGCTACAACTTAGCTATTCAATGAGAGGTTGAGCTTTGATGTATCAGTAATATTGCTTCATTATAAATTGAAGGTTACAACTTCAAAAATGGAAATAATATCTATAACTTAGGAGTAAAGTTGCATGTATTTGACCCTTTCCAGATCCTATGATGTGGGATAGTGCATTGGGCCATGCTTTTTTGTAACTTAGTGGTTCAATCATCTCCTGCCATGCTGTCATGCATTTTGACAATTTGGTTTTAGTGCAGGGGCATGTTTCTGTTTTGTACTTTATAAGTAAACTGGAGATGATTCACAAAAAGTGAAAAATGGAGTTTATAGGTTTCATTGTCCATATGATATCTAGTTTTTGGCCTCTTCCATGCATTGAAGTCTTATCTGTGTAAACATGTTCATTTTGATGATATATATAGAAAAACACATCAATTATCAACATAGCCATCTATATATTTTAGTTTTAAAATAATATCACAAAATGACATTTTGTTTAGTGGCATCAAGTTTACATCTTTATTGTGTCAATGCCCACATTCATGTATTCATAAATTTTTGCTGCACCTATTGGTTTTTTAAAAATGGAAAGAGAAGCCCCTAAACAATGCCCTATTGCAACCTACTTAATGTGTGGAACCTACACCTCATGTTGAAATTTGTGACGTGGCTTAGACTATGCCTATATTGTCTAGGTTTTAGTTTTGCAGTGGAAGAATGAAAGAAGAAACCAGGTGAGGAGAGTGGTGGATATGTGGGCGATCATAATAGGATCAATGAACTGGTTACCTAACAAAGAATGGTAACCTATCTTTTTTGTTGTACTGTTATCTTATAATGGATGCTTATTTTGGTTGTTCCACACTCCAACAATTCCATCAAGCACTGTGGAGGGTGCATATAGATAACAAGCGACTTAAAACAATTTTTGTTCTAAAAGTAGTTTGTCTTTTCGGCAAATTCATAGACGTATGGATTGTATATTTGGCATGGTAATTTTTCTCACAAGAATTTGGCATTGTTAGTATTTCTTTCCCATCAAAATTAGCTTTGCAGTTTCGATTATATCCCGTTAGAGGAGCAGCTAGAAGAATCAGTTTGGGCCGAGTAACTTTCTCTGACAGTCTTTATGCACCCTGTCAGTTGGGATCATTTGATGAAGGGAACATCTATGTGATGGTGTCATGTGTAGCCAATACGGAAAATTCACATGTTCTTTTTGTTGTTGCCTGACATGCCTACTGCTGTCTCCTAAATAAAGAAAGCATGTGATTTTTATTGAGCTGCTTTCTTTTTTTTCTTTTTCTTATTTAAACTGGGTTATGCTATTACTGCTTTGGCCCTGAACTTCTGAGGAATTGTTTATACAGGAGCATCCTTAATCCTTATTAATAGGTGAGGTTGGTTAGTTTACCTTGTTAAAGGTGTTTTGGTTGTCTATTTTGATATTGAAATCAATCATAAAAAATTTACAAGCCACCTGTCTATGTTATTTGGAGATTGCATATATAAAGATGAGAAATACTTTTTTGTTATAGATTTGAATAGCTTTGTTATATCATAGGGACAATGGACAAGGGAAAAATCATATCCACGACTTAGATTCTATTGAGTCAATGCTACTTCGTTTGGTTGATACATGTGACTAACCCCTTGATTTTTGCTGACAAGGACTTCATCCAAGAGTTCCTCTTCAAACCTTGCATGTTAGATTGTATAATTAGATTATACAACACTCCAATTATAGGATGAAAAAATATAAATTTGTATTTGTCTGATTGTGAATTGGACATGGTTTACATTTTTCAGTTGCATATGCAGGATTTTATGAAGTTTAAAGAACCAAGTCATATGATTTGCTGAAACAAGGTGCTTAGGTTGAATACATCTTAAGCGACTAGATTAGACTCTAATCATGTTGATTATTCAAAACATGGATCTAGCCTTGTTATTAATGTTACAGCATGTTGACAAAAGTGTGGGCACATTGTAAGTTAAATTGTTTTAATTTAATGGCAATGGGAAAACCAAAAAAAAAAAAAATTGTTAAGTTGATAAAGAGGTTGCATGGATTGAAATAGCAGTAATGGTATAGGTATTTGTTGCAACTGTATCGATAATGACTATCGCAAGTACAAACATCTTTTTCTCATGACCGCATCAAAATTGGGTTATTACAAAATTTGACATTTTCATTATATACTTACATATTCAATGGGTTGTAGTTAAATTTATTAAAATTGAGCTTGATATCCTCGTGGGTTTTTGAAAAAATATCATGAATTTTTGATTTATACTCTCCCTCTTGCAAAAAAGGATTTTGTACTTATAAGAATCAAAGGAAAGCAAAAAAAAGCTTGGTACATATTGGATGATATATTATGTCACCTATATGCGTACATGTCACTATAATTGGCTTGCAATGGGGTATTAGAAAGTCTTAATATCGATATATAATAGCCAATATTCTGATTCACTATATCTTAGTTATATTATTTTTTTATTTTTTGTATGATTGATAATATATTTTACATTTTTTAAAATTATGCAGAGCATTTGCTACTTGGCAGCAGTGTTTCTCATTTTTTAATCAGTACTGCAACTGTATTTCTACTTAGGCATAAAGAATTCCTGGTGACTTTTTCGACTAGGCAGGTAGGATTGAGTCCCATGTATCTAACATATGGGATTTCCATTTGTTTATATATCATTTTGTGGTAATCTTCCTCCTAATGTGATGATACCTTCCTGGATCACACACAAGCATTTGTTGCAAGATCATGGATGCTCCTTTGCTTCCTATGCAGTTTTTTTCCTCATAATTGCTAACAAGTTAAGATTTTCTTGGGATAGTTTCTAATTAGGTGATGGGTTGTTATTAACTGGCCAAATGAACAAGTTGGGATAGTTTCTAACATTAAATAATTTTAATGTTAAAATTATCAATATACTATAGTTAATTGTCTTGTAATCAGCCCTGTATCATGAGGTTCATGGGTTTTCAATCTGGATCTGGAAGAGACACTTTCTGCAATCATAATGGTTGGTTGATTAACACAGACATTCATCTTTTTTTTTTTTTTTTTGTAATATATCAAAGTGTATGTAAGATACTTGTGCATGACATGCCTTCATGTCTGTACAATTAAGTGTGTAAGTATGACCTGAGTAGAGGGAGAATTCACAATTAGGTCTAATAAGCTTGTAAATTGCATGAGTTATGTCAAATATTCTTCTAGTTATGCAATTTTTTTTCTTGTTCTTGTTAATGGAAGAAACATTTATGTGGTGCCATTTATTTAGCAAGATGGAAAGGGAAAATAGGGAGTGGAGAATTAACCTTGAGGGAGAAAGATTCTATTAAGAAAATTAAAGGAAATTGCATCTTTGCCAGCTAAATTAATTAGTTACCATTTAGGAAGTGTAACATATTTCATTTGGAGACGTGGAATTTAAGGAGAAAAATCTAATGCCTTGATCATTTAACTCTCCATTATAGATGGCTGGTGGATTAATTTCTTGTTGCAATGCTTTTTTGGCAGCAATATTATCCAGAGTTAATGTCGATGCAGAGAATAAGGAGGGAGAAGAAAAAGAAGCTGGTACTATAAGGGGGATGTAGAAGAGACAGATGAGAGGAGAGGGGAAAAAACCGAAATTATATGATTCATTTGTGGCTATTCAAATAAAAAAGAAATTATGATTCTCATATGGGACACCCTATTCCTAGATTAATTAGAAATAAATATTATTTTCTAATTAATGATGATAAAAAATAATGAAATAATTGAAAGAAAATATAATCTTTTTAAATATTTTAAAAACTATCAAAATTATGTAATTTGTAAAATTTTTAAAATATGATAAAATATGGAAACAAGTCTAACAAAATAAATTAATAACTCAAATATCTAGAATATCCTCATCAACTCTCTTGGGATGGAAGGAACTTGAACTCATTGAGTAAGAATATTGATGTCCATGTAGTCAATCTCTTTCTTATGATATTCTCAAATTTCTTCTAATAGTTTGATTGTGCCCTTGGAAAAAAAGCTATTGTGGCATTGGCGGTGGTTGTGGTTGGCATTGTTGACTTGTTTTAGGAGATGATAATGGTGGGAAGCAACTTGGTGATTGGTGGCATCTGTTTTGCAAAGATGGTAGGTTGCTTATCAGGTTGTTTGTGGAGCTACAAATGAGTGGTGGATTTCAGATAACCAAGGAAAGTTTGAAAACTTAGGGTTTTATCTCTAATACTAAATTTGATGTGGGGAATGAGGAGGAAGAGGGGAGTGGGAGAAGAAGAAGTTGAGACAACAAGGGGGAAGGGAGAAGAGAAAGACATGAGGGGAGGGCAAGAAAAAAAAGGGGGTAAAAGCGAGACAATTAGGCAGTAACCCTATTTAGTATATTATTCGTAACTATTTAAATAATAAAATTTATGATCCTCTTATAAAGGTCTATACTTTTAGGTTATTTAGGAAACAAATATAATTTCTTAATTAATGATAATCTAAAATTAAAAAAAAAAAGGAAAAAAAGATATAACCTTCTATAGTATTTCAAAAATCTATGAGATATGACACAATATAGAGGTAAGTTCAATCAAATAAACTAATAAATCAAAGATAGTGGTGTCTTTGGTTCTTAGATAATTGCCTGGGAACTTTTTGGTGGGGTTGATTTTTCCTGATGTGTTCATATGTCAATTGAGATGTTGGAGGCATAATATTCATATGGCCGAGTCAACTTAATGGGACTTTAGAGCTTTTTTGGTGTTATTGTAGTTGTTGTATTGGCTTATATTAGTCTTGAATCTTGATATTTCATTTAGCTTTTCTAAGATATGATTTATAATCTTTCCAAAGGTGCATTTTATTTTAGTCTACCTAAGTTTATGTTACATGTTTGTCTGATAGATCCTTTTTGCTGCTTGCTAGAGGAAGTATTGTCCATCAGATATTTTGGGGTTTATTGAGTTCTAGTCTCATCTAAAGTGGCCATGCTTTGTTTGTGTACAAATGTAATGAGCTTTGGGGTTTCATATAAATACCCAACTCAAGCTTTTACTTGCATATTCTAATGATATTGATAAATTAAGCTATTTGTTTTTAGTTGAGAGAGATTTTACTCATTAAATGATTTTTATGTTTTCAGTTTTGCTTATATTCAGATTGAGTAAACCACACACAATTTTGCTGCTAATTATCTTTCTTTAAATGCAACTTGTATGGGTTTTCTCTAACCAAGTGTTATACATGGTGTTGTCCGATGACTCAATAGAAGTGCTAATGTTGTAATATCTTTTTGCAAGAAAATTGTTTTCCTCTCGGTAAATTATTTAGATACACAATTTTGGGAATGTCCACTGGATTGAATTACAAACATCTGTTAATCTCTTGAATTCATTTTTTTTCTTGTTCTATTCCATCAAATAATATCCAAAAGATTGCAAATGTGGATGATAAAAAATTGTTGCAAGTCATGTTTTAGTAGTAATAGTCATTTACTTAATTGCTTTTTCCTTACCTTTCCACAATAATGTATCCTTTCTTTTCTCTGTTGTTCCAAGAGAGCACCTTGCTTTTGTTTTCCAGCAATTATTAGGACAAAGTTAATTCATTATCTGCATGATCCAAGGCTTTTTTTTCTTGTATATAAAATCCAAGGATCTTTATGTTTAATTGGTGGTTGTGCTAACTACTGTTGAACTTCTGTTGAGAACTTCTGCTATTCCATTTTAGGTTGGCCTAATTTCAGATGACAAATTGGTAGATCTGCTTGATCTGGCACTCTCTGCAGACACAGTTAACACTGTCAAGAATCTAAGAGAAATAATTGAAACCGGTGTGGAGCCATTAGCTTTGATGTCCCAACTTGCTACCGTGATAACTGATATACTTGCTGGTTGCTATAATTTCAAGAAGGAAAGGCGTAGAAAGAAGTTCTTTCGTCAACAAGCATGTGAGGCTAGATTTATTCTGTCCTCTATTTGTAATCATGTAACTGGCATAAATGATTTTTGCTCAAACTCGCACTGATGACTGCTGTCAATATTTTTCTGAAGTACATGTATTGAGTGCATATTTGCACATAACCTTGGAGGTCTTAGATTTGTGCTGCTTTGTGCTTATTTATTCTCAGTGTTTGTCAACCCTATCCTTCAACTGACAGAAAAACCTTTTTTTCCAGTATCCAAGGATGATATGGAAAAACTTCGTCAAGCTCTCAAAACACTTTCTGAAGCTGAGAAGCAGCTGCGAATATCTAATGACAAATTGACTTGGCTAACAGCTGCATTGCTTCAGCTTGCACCTGATCAGCAATATATGCTGCCTAGCTCCTCTGCAGACACCAGTTTTAATCAGAGTCCATTGGCCTTGGATGACACTGCAGGGAGGGATGTACAGAGGAAGACTGGCAGGGAGCATGTCATGATGCCTAATAATAGGCTAGGTTTGTCAAGAGATGGTAGAATGGAAAAGCATGCAGGAAGTTCGGATAATGTTCATATGGGTAGTAAGGTGAAGAGTAGCACGGTAGATAGGAGGAAGCATGTAGGCCTAAGGATTGCTTTTGAACCGACATCTGCTCTTGATGCTGATGTAAATAGAGTTGATGGATGCCAAAGTATAGGTAAAGGTCAGACAGAAATTGAAGAAATCTGGTTGGAGGTGCTTGAGAGGATTCAAATTAGTTATATAAAGGAGTTCATGTACCAAGAAGGAAAGTTGACATCAGTCAGTTATGGTGCAGGTAATTGTGCCCATCTTGGTAACCTTGCTTTATGTAAGTCATCACAGTCAAATTATTACTTCTTTTTTTGGTAGGAAATGATTACTTCATCCTAACTTGTCATGCATTCTATCATTTCTTAATGAAATCACTGTTTTCTGGAAGTTAGTGGGAGAGAATAGCCTGACTTTGATAATTTAGGAAAAGATTTTTGTTTTTCTCCATAGCATCTACAGCAAACTAGCAGTTGCTACGTTTAACAGAGTATTCAGTTGAGTGAAAATGTTTAGTGCAGTCATGGGATTATTGTCCATTTAGAAATTTTGCTTGGGATGGAAACTAATGAACCCTTTTGTGACTTAATCTTTTGGGATTATTGTGAACAACGTTTTGTATGTTGCCACACATGCACTTTAAGAATTCAAAAAATTAACCCAAATTTCCACTATCCTTCTCCACGATGAAATAGTTCCTCCTACTATTTGCACTAAGTTCTTTATTTGAAGCCTTTTTATCTTTAATGATCTATTTGTCTGGATTAACTTTGTCCAGATTCCATGTCTATTGATAGTTGCTGACATGCATATTTAAAATCTCATATTCAATTGAACATGTGATTTTGCCCTTATTATGGTCTGACTATTGTCTCTTGTAGCTCCAACCGTGCAGTTAATTTTCAGTTCACCACAGAATAAAGCCAAGGCAGAGAAGTTCAGGGCATATATTCTGCAAGCATTTGAGTCGGTTCTTGTTTCTCCAGTGATTATTGAAATTAGATCTGAATCAAGGAAAGATGCAAGACATGGGGCCAGTGCACCACTCATCTTACCTGTCTCAGAGGATGGTTCATCCCAACCAAATCTAAGCTTAGACTTCATCAGCAACACTTGGGTTCCAAGATTAGGATATGATGATATTAGCGGGAGGATTTCCCCAAGTGTAGTTAATGGTAGAACAAGTGAAATTGTGGAAGTAGCAGCTTCACCAATGGAGCTGAAGTCTGATGGTGATGCTAATTTTAAGGAACAATCAGATAGGAGAGGTTTGGAAGGTTCTTGGATTTGTGATGCAAGATCTTCGGGTAAAAAATTTGACCCATCTTCTATGTCTGAACATAGAAGAATTGAGGAGCAAAATAATTGTCAGAGTCTTGTCAGAAGCAAGGTTTCTCTTGCACATGTTATTCAGCAGGCAGAAGGATGTTCACACCACAGTGCATGGACAAAGCGCAAGGCTGTATCGATTGCTGAAAAGCTTGAACAAGAGAATCTGTATGTACTGAAACATTGACTGAGAATATAATCCCTTTTTATGGAATTTTTTTCGTCAGTTCTTTCACAAAAATGAAGATGTATATGTGATGTGTGGAAACTTTTTCTTTCCAATTTCAAGTGAATTTAATATTAGAATGTGTAAAAGAATGTCTTTTGAACAAAAACAGATGGCATTATTTCCAGACAAGATATTTTGAAATTTTATATATGGGGATATGTTGTCTAGGATAAAAGAAAAGTATTGAAAAGCACTAAAGTTAATTGTGAAGTTTTTACTTGCTCATGTCTGCCTCAGCTGCGTTAATATTGGACATGGAACTTTACAAGATGTTAATAGTGATAATCAAATCATGCCTCAAATTCTATTTATTTGCTGGCTTTGTTTTCCTGAAATTATTTCTATAGATCTATCCTATCATTGTATTAATGATTAAGACTTATATAGCGAAATTAGCCCAAACATTCTTATCATATCATTTGACTTTTTGGCACCTGCTTTATTGTCTCACATTTATGTGCATACATTCTTTTTCATATTATTGGAAATCCTTTTGGAATTTTCGTCACCAATTTTCTCAATATTTTTCAATTTACAGGAGACTAGAGCCTAGATCAAGAGGCTTGCTTTGCTGGAAGGCAACTAGAGCAACTCGACGGAAGGTAATGCATTGCAATTTTTTTTAGCAAAATATGATGAAAGTTCTATGAAAATACATAGAAACATACAACGCAAAATCGGAACAGTACTTGCAAGAAAACTGCAAACAGGAAATAGCGTGTATCAGTTAGGTGGAATGCCCATCACTGACCATCATCATAGTCTGATCCTCAATTTTCATCTATTTAGACTCAGGTTATATAAATAGATTTCCTCCATTCTGTTCCATATGATTATCAAATCCTTCCTCACCACTAATTCCCTATCTTTCTGGGTATGCTTCAGCCACAATCCTCCGTCAAATCTGTTACTGCATTAGTTGATCTACAATATGTATGTCCAACCATATTAAATATACTTGTCTCTTCTATTTGCGCTACTTGTAGGCTATGAAGGATGTATTAACCTGTTTCTGACAGTAACATGACATGTCCATCCTCATACACTCATGGCAGTGAAATTCTCATGTAGAATGTCAAATTGCCTGTATGCAACAGTTCTACATCATCCCAAATCACTTAATATATGTCATGGGTTTGAGTGGAATTCCCTGTAGAGAGTGCAATCCATAGAATTCTTTACAGTGTGAGCTATGGCTGGTTCCTTCTCCTTCTTATCTTTATTTTACCTGTTCTCATTCTCAGAATAGCTGCTTCTTGAGATGAATATACTTAAGTGGCTTTTGGATAGTTAATTGATAATTGGTCATAACATGTGGGATAAATGACATTGGATGGGATAACTGCTGTCATTTTACTATAGGAGCTCTGCATCCCTTAAAGCATCAGTGTGGCCTGATAAGCAAGGACCTTTGTGAAATGATTTGTACAGGCTATTCTCATTCAGTATGACCGATCAGTAATCATCATCATCATTGTCTTATCCTCAATTTCAATCTATTTAGACTTGGTTTTATAAATAGTTTTCCTCCATTCCACTCCTAATGTCTATCAAATCCTTACCACTAATTCAATTTCTTTGTATGCTTTAGCCACAGTCTTCCATCAAATCTTTTACTGCATTAGTTGATCTACAATGTATCGATCCAAACCATATTAATTATACTTGTCTTTTCTATTTGTGCTACTTGTAGGTCATGAAGAATGTATTAACTTTTTTTCTGAACAGGACATGCCCATCCGCATATTCTGATTATACCTATGCTTACCTTTAAACTAAGCTGTGCTTGGGAATTTAACGGGGGAATTTAAGGAAAGGGAAGGGATTGGTTGGGAAGGGAATACCTTTACCTTGTTTGGGAGTTCTAAAGAAAGAAAGAGAGGAAGTGAAGGGGAGAGAAAGATAATAACCTTTAGTTAGTTTATGCGGATGGGCTAATAGTATCTTCTATATAAGGACAAATATGCAACCACCAATTTTTTTCTCAAGAAAAGCCCTTCCCTCTCCATTTCCATTCTCATTTCGCTCCTTCAAAAACATCTTGTGAACAAGGTAAACTCCTCTCCTCCTTTAAATTCCTCTTTCTTCCCTCCCTTCAAGACTGGTTGTTTAGTATTAGTTTGCATTTGTTTGGCAGGAATGAAATGGAAGAATGGGAATGGGTAGTTTTTTTTTTTTTTTTTTGCCATGGTATAGAAAATAACTCTTAATTATCATTCTTGTCAACCAGAGGTATATTGTAACTGGAAATCCTTTTTAGCAGAGGGAGGGAAGAGACTAGATAGGATTGGAATGGAAGGGAACATAATCACCTCTTTTGTGAGTCTTAGAGGGAGGAGAGTAAAATTTATGACACCCCAACCCAAAAATGAAAAAAAACAAAACCATCCCTTCCCAAACAGGCTCTTAGTATCTCAGGATTGATCCTTACTATTAGTTGGTTGGTTGTCCTATCTGCTGTTCACTAAGTTATCCTTTCAAATTAGAAGTATTCTATGTTTTAAGTGAAACATGTGATACCTCGTCTGATCTACTTAATTGTACACGCTATCTTTTTCTATGTCTACAATTGCTGATGACATATCTAATGGAATGGAAAAATTAGTTCACACATTTCTTGGCCGCCAATTATTCTTATATCTTCATTGGTTCTCAAGTTTTTTGAAGTTTTTTTTTGGTGTTTTCTACTCTAGTTCAACTATTTCAAAATCTGTAGATAGCTCCTCTCTAAGGTCCACCTACTGTAGTTCCACTTATCTACATGCCAAGACAATGTCATCTGCATGCGAACAGTTAAGGAATGGTGCCACCCTCAATATATTGCTATAATCATCAAGAATTCCCTTGCTGTACACACATTGTCTTCCATGGTTCATATGTCATTCACATATTTATATTTAAATTTATAACTAACTCCTTTTCAAAATCAGCAGATATCACTCTTAGAGCTCTCTTGTCACAACCCAATTCATTACCAAATAAATAATGCGTATTATTAAGAGCCCAAAACTAGGGTCATGGCACTGTACAAAACCATTAGTGACTCAAAAACACACAAAGCAAATATAACTTTCCAAGATATGGTCATATTTCCTTATTTGATCACCGACTTTTCATACCTATTCAACAACAATAAATATTGTGGAAAATATCCAAGATACATATGATTGTAAAATTTTTTGGAAGTGTGGCCCACCAGCCACCAAAACCTCTAACCCATGAGTTTACTCATTCAACTTGCAAATGTACTAATCAAATATATATCAACATTAGCAACCTAAACATAAAGTAGCACACTCCACACAGTCTTTTGGAGAACACTCATCGATCCAATTCAGCTAAGTGATCTCAAGCCTATTAATATGAAATGTGATGAATTGTAAGGGTTGGTTAAAAGCTTAGTAGGGTATGCAAATGAAATATAGATTTTGACAAAAATTCATCACGAACATGCAAAAAGGACTAATGAGAAATCATGTGCAAAATGCGTAATTCAAAACCAAGGGCAAGTGATAAACTTACCGATGGATTTGAAGGTTAATCTACGTACTTTATCCCATAGACAAAGCCATAGCCACTATTCAAAACTCATGGGAGCTTTCTACATATTATATCTTATAGAAAGGGCCAAATACCACTGTTTTAACTATGGATGTTAGGTATATGACCTTTGCTTATAAATTAATTTATAGTTACATGTTTTAGTATATTCTATCAATTACTTATAATGGTCCTTACAAAATAAAAGAATCTATACAGAGTGAATGTTTTCTCCATAAATTTAGAAACAAATATATCGGCTTAAACTTTAATGTAGAGATCTCTTAAAATTTTTGCATAAAATGATAATGCAAGAGGCATCCTTCAACAAACTTTATAAATTTTAGGACACCAGCATGACTTGAACAAATTGGCTGCAAGATTTGAGAAATCTAAGAGAAGAAAGGCTATACATGCAAGCTAAACATTGAACAAACGAAAGATGAGCATATGGATCTGTTTTTATGCTATTAGCTATTTTGTTGATTCTTCTCCAAACAGGAACCACTGATTTACAAATTTCATTAACCACAGAATTTAGTGAGCGGCGCCAAATCTTTTTATGGATTGTCTTTTTGCCTCTTTCGCTATCAGAGTGCCTATGGTACCAGTTCATATTTGATTACCCGAAGCTTATGTAGAGGCACCTACGGCAGGATCCGTCATCTTGGCAGGAATTCTTTTAAAATTGGGAACTTACGGGTTTTTAAGATTTTCAATACCCATATTTCCTGAAGCGACACTTCATTCCACTCCTTTCATTTATACTCTAAGTGTGATTGCTATATATATACTTCCTCGACCACTTCAAGACAGATCGATCTTAAGAAGATCATTGCTTATTCCCCAGTAGCCCATATGAATTTGGTGACTATTGGTATGTTTGGTCGGGCGGCAGTCGTTAGGTCACCTATTTTTAGTTATGAATACACAAGGCCAAAACATGTGTGTCGGGCGTGCGACCCATCAACCTACTAGTAATGGGGGAGAAAATATAGCATGTCGCAACAAATGTTTAATTCAAGGCGTCAAACAAACACTGCCGTCTGTTCAAAAAACAAAAGCCCCTTAGCGCCCTGGGACAGGAGTGGGGGACGGCCCTACGTGCAGGCAATAGCAGCACCGGCTCTACGAAGTCAGAATCTTTCTGTTGGCTTTCCCAATTCATTCGTGAATAAGAATTTAAGGTCGCTCTGCGTATTTTTATCTATTGATGAAACAACTGTCTATTCTTGATCCATTAGAAAGAAATCGATGTGTATCTAATGGAGTCTACATTGTACGTAGAGTGCCCAAGCGCTTTTTGGGCCAGCTCAGTTCTCTTATCCATCGGTCCAATGCACTGGGCTCATTTCATGGAGGGAAAAGCCAAAATATACTTGTGTTGTTGTTGTTCGCTGCCTCAACGCATTCCCTTCTCTCCTCGGCATCGTCCCACACAGAAAGAAAGAGCGCTATACATGCAAGCCAAACATTGAACAAACCAAAGATGAGCATATGAATGGAGCATTAGAACATGAATCTCAGATTTTGATCAAACATGACGATAAAATTCTAAAATTTCAGCAAGAAAGTGAAGAATGAGGCTTAGAATGCACTTATTTTAAGTAAAATTTTGAAGATTTCTAAGTATTTCCTTCAAAGTCTCCTTCTCCCATCTTTATTCTTTCCTTTTCTCTCTCCTCTGTTTAGAAATTCACAAAAAATGAGCTGAAATGGTATAAGAGCTCCTTATATAAACAGACTAGCTCACGTGTACCAGTCATACACATATCTGGTGAAAAGGTTTTGCCAGCCAGCACGTGTGCCCTTGAGGTGCTATCATTCCGCTAGCCTGTATATATGCATCCCTTCATGTGCACATTAGGTGCGATGATTCTCTTAAGGTAAGCATGTGCGCTTATCAGAATTGCATTAGGTGTGGAGCTACTATTCAACTAAGTATGAGCGTGGTTCAAGTGCCCCTCATGTGCGCACTTTAGAAACATGCTCTAGCACTATAAACATGCTAATATGTAACTTCAATTGTAAATCCCTTAACGTTTGACTGTGTGACTCATGAGTGTTGGCCTAGATACTAGGCAAAACCATTCAGGAGGGGTGTGAATTAGTGTGTATAGAAATTTATGGCTTCTTACCAATATCTTTCTTCACAGTTCTCTCTAGCACTATAAACTTGCTAGTATGTAAGTTGGATTCGGGGCACAGCAGTAAGCAAATAAATAGAGGGAGATGATGAAAGTTAATACTCCATTGCCTCTAGTCATGCTACCTTTGGTGGTTCCTCCTAACCGTCATAAATATCAAACTTTTGTTTTTAACTGGATTCACCGACTTTTTACGAAAGTTGTTTTATTTGTGAGAGACAATCCCACCTCTTCCTAGAGATGTACAGGTTACATCTGACACATCTGACGCTAGAGATTTTAAGGCTACTTTAGACTTCTCCTCTAGAGTAAAGAAAATACTATCTTCCAGAATAAGTGTGATGAGGAAGGTCCTATACTTGGATCATTCTTAACTTAGAAGCACAATTTTTCAGCTCACAGAACTTTGAAATGACCGGTAGCCAATAATTTTATCAATCAACTTTATTCAATTACTTGGTTTAGAGCTTGATTTATAGAACAAGATAAATCCACTAGCCATTTGCAAATGCTTGGCAAAAGTTTTGAATTTACAATCTTTTGGAGTTCACGGGATGCCACTATGATTTTGCCTTTATTTTGCAAACAGCTGCAAATAAAAATCTTCCATATTTGAGAAGATATTAGGCTTAGATTTGTTTTAAAATGTTCCAGTATGGAAAATGGACAAACTTTTATCCTTTTAAAAAAATATTTTGTTCAAATATTTTGGTATCTTAAAAAGTATTCTGCAATGTTTATGTTGTTAAGATATTAAAATTTTGACCCTCTACAAAAGATATTTCCGTTCTAAAAACTTCCAAATTCTTGTGTAAATATGGGGGGAATTCGTCCCCCTCAAATTTGAATTTCAGCTGTCAACGGTGTAGGGTCTAGCCTCTTTAGAAAAATTGGCTGGCCTATTATAACGGAATTGGGAAGCCGTGCTCCAGGTCTTGGAGCCTATTTTGGGGAGTGTTGTCTTGATTTTGTCAAAGACCAATTTTCAAATGTTTTTCTCTAAATCTTTGAGCCTCATTTACTTTTATCTTTCCAGTTTAGAATTATTTTAAATTCCTATTTTGGTTTAAGCGAGTGTATATAGATTTGCTAAGAACCTGCGACAAATCTAATATTCACCATACTTCATCTTGAACTTGTCAGGCTCCAATAGATTTAATTTAACCCCTAAATATTTGAGCTTTGATATTCACGTAAATCTTAATCTTCAGTGACACTATTAGAAAACCGACTTTCTGTGATAGTCAAAACTTAGATCATGTGAACTATCATGAGATCATCAGTGAGTTCAATTATGTGATAGTTCATGTCATGGAACCAAATAATCCAAAAAGTTTTAGTAGTTAGGTGAAAGCCCAATAATAGTTTTACATGTCAACATGCTCCTTAATGCAAATGCTCTTTGGGCTTGAAGCATAATTAAGTTTAAACATCACCTTTTGACATGTGTGGTAGTATATTTTAACAAACCTTACCAAGAGCTGAAATCATGACACTTGGCCAACTCTATTTCACCACACTGACAAAATTGTGGAGCCCTTTTTTATTCTGCTTTTGGGGAAAAAAAAAAAAACCTCTCAATTCATCCCAAAGGTTAATCTGTTAAGTGAAGGCTTGGAAATAATTTCAATATGCCATCAATTTAGCTTTGGGTATATCTCTCGTCATATGTATGTGCCACAGTACCTGTCTATATTCATTTTGCATTTTCATAGCATTCTTAATCCTATAGGTGAAGTAGTCAACCATATTGCCCAAACCTCCAAGCAAAGCCATGTTTCAATGGGGTCTTCCTCTGTTCTAATGGATTTCCAATCCAATTTTATGATATGTAGATGGGAAGGGGAGACTGATGAGGAATGAACCCATGACGTTTTTCAGTTTGTTTTCTTGAACTTGTTTGTTGTCTTGCATCCCTATTCTCACTTCTTTGGTTTCCTAATATGTGATTGTTTAGTGTTAGCTTCTAGTATCTGGTGGGTTACTTAAAGCTTTATTGAATAGCTTATTAAAGTAACTCAATTTTTTAGATAATTATTTTGGTTTTTACTCCATATATGCTTTCCTTGTATTCATGCTCTTGTTTGCTCTCCTTAGCTAGGTTATACAATGACTTTCTGAACATCTTTAGCAGCCAAGTAATCACATGCATGATCATATGCCCTAATCAGCTTCACCAATTTTCTGTGCTTGTTGAACCTAGAGAATCATCCAGGAGCCTGTTCGATATTCTTTTAGCATGATTACGGATAAGGCTCCATAAGGTGTCCTCATCATTGGTTTTCGTTGCATCATTTATTTTTTCGAAATTGTAATATCACCCGTCAAATTCCACCAGATAATTATGAAGCACATTCTCTAGTTTTGGTTCCAAAGAGGATAAACTTCGATCAGTTGTTTGTCACCTTGATCTTGTGAGATGTAAATATTGGAATATTTGAAACCCCATTGCAGATTAGTTTGTGAAGAATCTGGCTATGCCAAAGGAGTAATATTATCAAAGGCGTGTTCTGAAGTTTTCCCCCCTTTTTTTGTCTTATTCCCAAACTCAACTTCACCAACTATAAGGTTTATGAGAATGCAGATAGTCTTTCCACCGGAAAGTCGTGGGCTTGTTGGTACTTGTTTGAATTTCAATAGGTAAGATGGGTAGCCTTCTTAACCAATTTGTCAAGGAATTTAGGTGTGAATTTTTCATCTATTTTCCAAGTCCCGTTAATGAAGTTGATAAGGAGGTTTTTATCAGGAGCTGGAGGAGAATTATAGCAGCGATTTATGGCACAGGTAGCACCTGGGTCATCTTCATTTTCTAGATAAGCACACCATGGTCTTCTATCTCCCAAATTCATTGAGTTTCCTAGGAAAGGACCTTTAGCTTTGGAGAAGTAGAGCTGCATATTTCTATGGTTTCCATCATTCTTAGCTTGTCATGTGGACTGATGTTGGGTCCCGGAAAGATATGTCTTCTAGACTATGCAATTCCACACCTAAGCAATCAGCCCATATTTGTGAAAGATATGGTGTGGTCTTTGCTTTAAAAGAATAAGTTGTGAAAATAGGATGGTTCAGGAGATTTCTGGATGAGGCTGATGGTAGAGAACAGGAGGAACATTAAATTTTGTAGAGGCACACTTGCAGGAGTGTTGAATGATGGGGATAGGAAGTCATCCATGGAATTCAGTTGGGGACCTCATATTTGTTACTTAATTTGTTGTACATAGAAGGCTGCAAATTATTCTCTGTTTACTAACAATAAGGTCTTCAGAAGAGGGAAGTGCTGCAGTCATTGTTAATTCTCTGCAAAGTGCAAGCTGAATTACTGGTGCATTTCATGGCTTTGATGCTCTGTATTGATGGGCATCCGACTCCCACTTTGTAGCAGTTAAATTCATTGTCAGTGAGGTGAAAGCATGGATCCCACTTTTTTACTGTTGCATGTCCCCAAGCATGGATTGCAATGATTAACAATGACAAACCTTTGTCTCATAACTCTTCACTGCTCGCACCATTTACTGCAAACAATTTGTTCAAGCTGATTATTCTGATGTTACAATTCTCGAATAGCTTCTTTACCTTTCTACAGGCAGAATATTGGGCTGTAGTAACCTCGTATATCTTTGCTGGAACCTTGTCCTGACATGGTATATATACTGATTTCCTGCAATCAATGGCCTTGGCCCAAAGTTTCCCACTGTTCACCTTCCCAAGGTGGTATATTGGGAAGTTTTTAGGCTGGCTAGTAACCACTGTTCTTGCATGGCAATGAGGCTTAAGATACCTCATTTTCTTTTCCTTGTTCACTCAATTTCATTTTGATAACAAGTTGCCCCTTAGGTCTGTTCATCCAGTTGTTGAGCACTCCTACCACAAGGAAGATCCCGGGGATTCAATTCTCTGCGATCCTTGTGAGTTGTTTTCAAGCAACTCAGAAGACAATAACGAAAAGAAACAAGAGAGCCAGAGAGGGAAGGCCGCTGCTAATGACCATATAAATGCCTTGTACCTTCTTCCTTCTAATGGTAATTTGTTAGTACAGATGAAAAACCTCCATCACCTTCATGGTCATCACTGCTAATGTATATCTGATCAAATTCCAGGAATAAAGCAAGATTTTTTTCAAATAATTATCCTTTGATGCCGCTTTCTCTGTTCATAGCGAAATAGTTTTGGCAGACTGGAACTGATATTTGAAAATTCATGCTTGCAGCTTTCATGCTTCAAAGTTCAAACTGGGAAACCTCGTTCATTGCTGAAGCTTGTCTCCTGTGGAAGGTGTCTATCTAACAGGTCCCCAAGATAATGTCATTGGTGACTGAATTTGAAGGATTTTCTTCTTGCACAGAATCTCACTTGTAACACTAGCATCGATTTATCTTCCCTGCTGCATATTATGCTTAGATTTTACGAGTAATTCTTAATAATATCAACTAGGAAAGGGTAGGATGGGGGGAAACGATATATTGCAGCTTGGATTAGTTGACTTTCTTCATATGCGGCAGTTATTCATGTCTCTTAGATGGATTTTCATTTATGACAAGGCAACGATGTTTCTTATTTATGGTTTAAAACGGAGAAATGCATCTTATGCACTGTACTGGAGTCCAGCTAGCTAGCGCAAAATGTTCCATCCAAAGCAGCCTTTTTTTTTTTTTCAAAGTAAAATCATATTCTTACTCTCAACTTAATGCAACTATGTTATTGAAATTCTCGTATTCTTTTTTTTTTTTTTTTTTTGGGGGGTTGAGTCCAGGAGTCGTTTTTTGAGAATCTAGGACGCTTGAAATACAAAACCAACTCCATTTCCGAGAAGTAGTTAAAAAAGAAAATTCTCTCTTGCTAAGTAAATGATTGGCAGTGATCAAACGTGAGACAGCTTTATGATTGGTTATGAAAAAAAATTAATTAGATTTGCCATAAATGAGTTTTAACAATAAATGGATATTTATGGAAGAATTGCATGAGGTTCATGCAATGATTGCGGTGTTTGCCCACACTAAGCGCTCGACAAGCGCTTGGGGGGCACCCCAACTCCAAATTCAGGGGCACCACGCCCAAGGGGTGCCTGGTGCCAAATCCAGGGGTTCCGGCGGCCAAAAGGCATCCGCACGTTGAAGGTAGGGGTGGCCAGACCTAATACGTGCCTGGCAGGCGTTCAAGTATGGCTCGCAGTATAACAATGCGCGCTTCGTGTTTTTAGAGCATTTTGAAATCGAATTTTACACAAAGTGCGATGTATAGAGAAAGAGAAGAAGATGTTCGGCGTCCGATTATGTTTCAATTTGTGTTTCATTTTTCGTCAAAATTGGATACATTATTCTAGATGGATTTCTAGATCGTTTTTCGTTTGGTTACTCTTATTTCTCGTTATATCTTTTCTTGTGAGTTATTGGATATGTTGAGGGGATTATAATTAACCATTCTTTACTTGGGATTGCAGTGAAAGGATTTCGAAAATGTTTTTTATTACGACACTTATTATTATAGTAGATTATTTTAGAGTTTATCTTGTGAATTTTGTTGTAACTTAGGGTTACTCCTATGTGGAAAGTAGGCCGGAGTAGTGTTTACTTAGCCGAAATGAAAGTAGGCCGAAGTGATCTCACTTGGTTGGAACGGAAGTAGATCGGAGTGGTCTGCACTTGACTGGAATGAATAAATGTTGAAGTAGTACACTTGGCCAAAGAGGTATTAAGGGCTTAGGACTTTGCATAATAGATAAGGACTCTGATTGAAGAATGAGGATTCTGAGTAATGGTTAAAGATATCTGCTATTGACCGAGGATATAAAGTTACGGCCGAGGACACTAGGTAAAAGTTCGAGGACTTTGGTCAATGTTTGGGGACTCTAAAAACTGGTCACCTGTAAAGTTTGTGCAAACAGTTTTTACAAAAAGAAAAGTTGACTTTCAGGTCTGGCAATTAATTTGTAAAGCAGGTCAACTTCTCATGGCAGAATGACGCTTTGCAGAGTTGGTAGTAGGTTGTAGAGTTGATGGCAAGTTTTGCTGTGCACGCAACCGGCCTATTGAGTAGGTGGCCGCCCGGTCAATCTGTATATATATATATATACATGCTCTGGGCATGCAATATAGTAGAAGTATAGAGAAGTGAAAAGGAGAAAAACGAAAAAGATCACACAAGGAATGGCCATTTTTACTATTATATTTTGCTCTTATTTCTATTATCATATCTCAAAGGATTTACAAAGCCAAAGGATTTTTGTAACCAAACATATATAGTGAAATAATTTATAGACTAAGTGTCATATGATTTTTTTCTCTTATTTAGAAGAGAATTTTTCACGTAAAAGTTGTGTGTTCTTACTCTCTTTCATTACTTTGTCATGTGAGTTTGTGTGCCAATCATCTTTATCCTCCCGATTTTGTCCGATCGACCGCCAATCCTTTTCCCAACAAGTGGTATCAGAGACTGATTGTAGTGCCAGTTGTTCAACACTGCTGGAATTGATGAAGGTTGAAAATAGGATGATATGTCTAAATGGCACAAATTATGACACTTGGCAGAGTAAGATGTCGGACTTACTACTTGTCAAATCGATGCACCTTTTGGTGCTCGCCATTCAAAAGTCCGAGGCGAAATTGAAAGAGGACTGATTTTTTGAGCACAGGCAGGTATGCAGCTATATTCAACAGTTTGTGAATAATAATGTGTATAACCATATTCAAAGTGAGACAAATGCTAAGACGCTATGGGAGAAGCTAGAGACGCTTTATGCTTCCAAAACCAGTAATAACAAGTTATTTCACCTAATAAAATTGATACAGGTGTGATACAAGGACGGCTCGTCCATTGCTGACCACCTAAACAAGTTTCAAGGATGTGTGGACCGGTTAAACGGCATGGGTATTAAATTTGAATATGAAGTGTTAGGTTTATAGCTCCTAACAATTCTGTCAGATTCATGGGAGGTGATAAGAATCACCATCGCTAATACTGCGTCAAACGGTGTGGTAACCTTTGAGATGGCGAAAAGAGCTGTGTCAAACGAGAAAATGAGATGGCGGTCACAAGGGATCTCAACCTCTTGGTACTCCGAGGTATTGGTGACTAAGTCACGGGAAAGAAACAAGGGGTGCAGCCTAAAATCTGGAGAAAAGAGTCGCAGTAAGTCGAGGTCGAGATATCAAAACCTCGAATGCTATTATTGTGGGAAGAAAGACCACATTAAAAAGTATTGTGGCGACCCTTGAGATGGCCAAAGGAGTTGTGCCAAACGAAAACATGAGATGGCGGTCACATGGGACCTCAACCTCTTAGTACTTCGAGGTACTGGTGACTAAGTCACAAGAAAGAAATAAAGGGCGCAGCCCACAGTCTGGAGAAAAGAGTCGCAGTAAGTCGAGATCGAAATATCAAAACCTTGAATACTATTATTGTGGGAAGAAAGGTCACATTAAAAAGTATTGTTACAAGTGGAAGATTGAGAATGCGAAAAATGAGAATAAAGCCGAAAAGAGACAAGATGAGGAAAAGTCTCAGTCTCAATCGTTACTGGAGGTGATCTCCTTTTAACTTATGAAATGGATGATGTAGTAAACTGGCCGAGCAAGAGAACTGATTGGGTGGTGGGTACTAGTGTATCCATCCACTTCATGTCTTGGAGAGATCTTTTTACATCTTATACTCCGGATGATTTTGGAGTGTTGAAGATGGGAAACAAAGAGACGTCCAGGGTCATTAGCTATGACGACGTGTCTCTCGTCACCAACAGTGGAACACGACTACTATTGAGGGATGTCCGACACGTTCCTAATATTCGAATGAATATGATCTCAATGGGTAGACTTAATGATGACGGTTTTTGTAACGTCTTCTGTGAAGGGGTATATAAACTAACTGGAGGGTCTCCAGTAGTTGCTCAAGGAAGAAAGGTATCGGCATTTATGTGTTGCCAGGCCTCTGTTGAGGCAGGAGAGGTAAATGTTACTAGTGCTTGATCTGGTTCACACCGACGTATGTGGGCCATTAAAGTAAAAGTCATTTGGAGGAGTGCAAAACTTTGTCTCGTTTATCGATGATTACTCAAGATGAAAGATCAGGTTCTTGGAGTTTTTGAACATTATCATGCTCTAGTTGAACGACAAACAAGAAGAAAATTGAAGTGCGTCCAAAGCAACAATGACAGTGAGTACATCAGAGCCTTTGATGCTTATTATCTAATGCAAGGTATTCAGTATTAGAAAACATTACCAAAGACACCACAGTTGAATGGAATGACAGAACAGGTGAACTGTACGTTAATGGAGAGGGTCAGATGCCTACTCTCTGAATTAAAGCTCCCTAGATCTTTTTAAATAGAAGCCTTGAAAATGGCGGCTTATATCATTAATAGGTCGCCTAGTAGACTATTGAATGGAGAAGTCCCTAAGAAGATGTGGTCTGGAAAGGAGTCGTCCTACGACCATTTTCGGATGTTTGGGTGTAAGGCCTTTGTTCACATCCCAAATGATGAAAGGACTAAGTTAGAGCCGAATATAATGAATGTATCTTTTTGGGTTATGGGAAAGATGAACTGGAATTTAGGTTTTATGACCTAATTGAAAAGAAGCTTGTTCGGTTAAGAAATGTGATTTTTGTTAAAAAAGAGACCATTTAAGATATTGGCAAAGAGAAGAAACTCATATCTGATACTAGTCGGACTGAAAAGATGAGTACTGATATTATCCAACCAACACCTCTTCACAATGAGGGCAATGGCCCAAGTGTGGCTGAGGAAGATGATGAAGCAGTTACGATGCCTGATGAAGACGAGGATGACGTAGCTCAATATCAGGCTGAGGAGGTTACTGTTTGACGATCCTCAAGGGACCGATGGCTATTTGTTCGCCTGTCGGCCAGTGAGTATATTTTACTCACTGATGGAAGAGAGCTTAAAAGTTTTAAAGATGCAATGAAGGATGAGCAGAAGACAGAATGGTTGGAAGCCATATAGGATGAAATAAGTTCACTGTATGAAAATCGCACATTTGAGCTGGCTGAATTACCGAAGAGGAAGAGAGCTCTGAAAAACAAGTGAATTTTCCGTTTTAAAACCGATGAGAGCACTTCACAACCAAGGTGCAAGGCGTGACTGGTGGTGAAAGGTTTCAACCAGCGTAAAAGGGTTGATTTTGGTAAAATTTTTACCCCAATAGCAAAGATGTCATCGATACGGGTTGTACTTGGTTTGGCTGCTGTCCTAAATTTGGAGGTGGAGCAGTTAGATATTTAGACGGCATTTCTCTATGATGACCGTGAGAAAAAAATTTACATAGAACAATTGGAGGGATTCAAGGTCAAAAGAAAGGAACAATTGGTGTGTTGCTTGATGAAGAGCCTGTATGGACTGAAACAGGCTCTAAGATAGTGGTCAAGAAGTTCGAGTCTGTCATGGTCGGTGAAAGATATCGAAAGATTACTTCGAACCATTATGTCTTTGTGAAGAGATTTTTCGAGGATGACTTCGTCATTCTCCTAATCTATGTAGATGGCATGTTGATCTTTTGGCAAAACGGTGCTCAATTATAGAGTTAAAGTAGCAGCTTGGGTAATCATTTACCATGAAAAACTAGGGACTAGCGAGACAAATTCTTGGAATTAGAATAACTCACAACCGTAAGGATAGAAAATTGTGGTTGTCCCAAAAAAGTTATATTGAAAAAGTGCTCCAACGCTTCAATATGGATAAATCAAAACCAATGAGCACTCCACTGGCGAGCCATTTCAGATTAAGCAGTAGGCAGTGTTCGACCTCGGAGTTGAGAAGGCCAGCATGTACCCTACACTTCAGCTGTAGGGAGCTTAATGTATGCTATGGTGTACACAAGGTCGGATATTGCACATACGGTCGGCACAGTTAGCCGGTTCCTATTAAATGTCGGTAACCAGCATTGGTCAGTAGTAAAGTAGATATTAATATATCTCTGAGAGATTTCCAAGATGAGCTTGTGTTTTGCAAGTAACAAGCCTCTATTGGTCAGATATACTGATACTCACATGGCTGGTGATGTTGACTTCCGAAGGTCCACATTGGGATACCTTGTTAAGTTCGTTGGAGGAGCAGTTTCTTGACAGTCAAAATTGCAGGAATGCGTTGCTCTCTCAACTACTAAAGAAGAATTCATTATTGTAACATATCGATACCATTGGGTGAGAGATGTTGGCGTAGGATTGCTGTCACTGGAAAAAGTCAGAATTGAAAAAAACGGGCTAGACATGATAACTAGGGTACTGCCTAAGGGGAAGCTCGAAACCTATTACAGTATAGTCGAACTGACTAATTTAATTTTTCCACAGTCGTGAGGAAAAGTTTATTGGGACTTAGAGTTACTCCCGTGTGGGAAGTAGGCCGGAGAGATGTTCACTTAGTCGGAATGGAAGTAGGTCGGAATAGTGTTTACTTGGTTAGAATGAAAGTAGGTCGAAGTGGTGTTCACTTGGCCAAAATGGTAGTTAAGTTGGAGCAGTATTTACTTAGCCAGAATGAAAGTAGGCCGGAGTGGTCTGCACTTGACCGGAATGAATAAAGGCCGAAGTGGTACACCTGGCCAAAGAGATATTAAGGGCCGAAGACTTTGCATAATGGACGAGGACTCTGATTGAAGGATAAAGACTTTGAGTAATGGTTGAAGACATCAACTGTTTGCTGAGGGCATTAAGTTGCGGTCGAGGACATGAGATTATGTCTGAGGACATTAGGCAAAAGTCCGAGGATTTTGGTCAACGCTTAGAGACTCTAAAAGTTGGTCACCTACAAAGTCTGCACAAACAACTTTTATAGAAAGGGAAGTTGACTTTCAGATCTTGCAGTCGATTTACAGAGCAGGTTAATCTTTCCCGACAGAATGGCGTTTTGCAGAGTTGGTGGTAGGTTGTAGAGTTAATAGTAGATTTTATTGTGTACGTAACCTGCCTATTGAGTAGGCGGCAGCCCGGTCAATTTGTATATATATATACATGCTAAGCATGCGACATAGTAAAAGTATAGAAAAGTGAGGAGAAAAACTAAAGAAAGAACACAAGGAGTAGTTCTTTTTACTCTTGTATTTTGTTATTGTTTCTATTTTTAACTCTTCAAGGGCTTGCATAGTTAAAGGGTTTTTGTAACTAAATATATATAATAAAATTATTTGTAAATTAAATATCTCATAATTTTATTCTCTTATTTAGAAGAGAGTTTTTCATGTAAAAATTGTGTGTGTTCTTATTCTTTCTCATTACTTTGTCGTGTGAGTTTGTGTGCCAGTCATCTTTGTTCTCTCCGTTTTGTCCGACCAACCGGCAATCCTTTTCCTAACAAATTTTTCGTTAATTAAAAAGGGTTTTTTTATATTAAAAACGTTATACATTATTATATTTCTTATACTCATAAGTTTGGTGGTTGACAATTGATGGAGGGTTTAGGTTTTGTTCCACTGCATCGAATTATGTGTATTTGGGTCAAACTTCAACATAAAGTTTTTTAACATCAAAAGTATACTGCCATGTAATTTAAAATATAATTAACATGGAGTAATGTTTTCACATAGAATGAAATTGTGTTGGAATATGAGTCACAAATCAGAAGTCAATTGAGGAGTTTGCCATTATTAATACCATAGTAATTCGTCTTTCTCGGGTCTAGAATAAGCCCAAGTTAGCTTCACTGTTAGGTCAGTGGGCCTCTTGGCGCATCAACAGTAATTATTTTCGTATACGGAATGCAATGCAGTAAATTTTTAGTTATGTAAACCTTTGACCTCTATTTAAAATAATAATAATAATAATAACATCACCCAATATAACTCTCTTGATTGAGATTCTAAAAATAATTAACCAAATATTCAATTATTAAATTATTATTCTAATATTCTAATATTAATTTATTACTGCACATTAATTGGCCAATTAGCACCTAAAAATGAGCTAACAAACAATAGGCTATAAATTAGAAGAAAATCGGACGGCTAAACAAGACTTAGCACTAGATATGTTAGTTGCATTTTTTGTTGGTATATTCTATAACCGTGTCAAGTTGCTCGTTTGATCGTTCATATGTGTATTTTCATGTGTTTGGAAGATCTTTATAAGGTTTTCGTTCGAGGATCGTCATCGCACCTTCTGTAGTGTCCATGGCTGCCTGTCGCCTGACCCACATTCAAGCACTTCTTTTAGAGTAGCCAAAGCTCAATGCACACTTGTATCTCGCTTGAGACTCGATTCCCAGGAAGCCAAGTTCAAGGCACACTCGATCCATGCTCGAGCGCCGTATCTAATAACCCCGTGCTCGAGTGTAATTTCTAGAACAGGCACGCTCAATGACCATCTAACCCATGCTTGAGCGCCGTAGTGCATGCCAGGAAAACTCTAGGTGCGCCTGTCTTGCGTATGAGCTGAGCTCGAGCGTTGAGGCACCCATATCCCAACGGTTATAATTTTAACCGTCTATTTAAGCCTCTCTATATATATTGGTCTTATATTTCTTTATCCTGATTTTCGTGAAGAACCTCTTGGATGGCCTTTTCGGGGGAGAAAATCCTCTCATTTGTACTTTTTATTTTTTCACTTGAGAAAACTTTACTTCTACATTTGTATTTCTTTGATAAAGTTTTCTCACCACATTGATCTTTATCATTTATATCTCTTCCCGCCTGTTAACCTTCATGGCAACGTCGGTGGCGTGGATACTAAGCTCCAGTGGTGTACAGCAATTCAAGCGGTTCATGAGGAAAGATTGACGTGAAGACCGAAAGGCGTCCGATTCCGTTACCCCGGGTAAATCTAAGGAATTCCTTTGTAGGGATCACAAGACGGGAGTAAGTTGTCTAGGTTAGCACATTTGTACCACCCGATTTATAAGTTGATTTTCATAGTGGATATTTTTCCTAACAGTTGAAACCCAAAAATTTTTTTTGATAGCCGCAATTATCAAATTTTTTCTTCATCACAAAAAAAACATATTTTTGTTACTTATTGCATTACTTTTTATACTTATTATTATTTATATCATCTAAATTTAAATATTCTTTACATGTATTGAATATTTATATTTTTATTATTTTCGTAAATTTATTAAGGAGTCAAAATTTTATTGTGATTTGAAACGATTTGTTCCATTCAAGATAGTAGAACCATTCCAATAAACACTCAATTTGATTAAAAAACTTGTAAAATTATAGCCCTATAAACTATTCCTAAATAATCTCGTCAAATTTAATTGAATTATAGCCAACGAAAACTCTATCTAGTAGCCATTAGGATTTGATTGAAATTAGAGTATGTAAGAATCCTTCCTATTTTTCCTTCATTGATTTTAATTAATCTTTAATTTATTATGTTTCAAAATTTGTAGTAATATCTCTGTCACTCTCAAATTTTGATCATATCACAAATATTTAACTAATTATTAATTAACCAAATTACCATATAACAAAATCCCAATTCAAATATATGCCATGTTAATATGTGGTTCTGACACCAACCTAAAACTGTGATATCAGATTTTACGTAAGAAGTTATACATGTCTAGTATTATAATCAAAGTATATATAAATCTATAAAAACAAAAAACCATAAATATATTCTAATATCAATAAATCTAATAGTCAGACCAATCAACAGCACGACATACATCTGAAAACTCAAGACATCTTACATATATACTCACAATCTGAATAACTTAGAGCGTTAACTATTGCTATCCAAAAATTAAACTCAAATTGGATTATATCATTAAACATATTATCTACTATCCAGAACAGAAAATTAACATAAGAAATCTATAATTTTTATGTCTAAACTCTTCAAATAGCTTCAATCCATCACTCATGATCATCTTATATGTATTCAAATATCTTATCTAAAGGATTTAGTAAAATAGAGCAAGGAGTGAGATAAAAACTTAACGATACATATATTATAACAAATGATCATATATAGTTTGTCTTTAAAACATATTGAAAGGATAATGGATTATGACCCGATACAATAATATGAAATTTTCAATTACTTATGCAGGAAAATCAGATTATATTTTTTCACATTCTTTATCACATTCTTATCCAACACTCATCATCAAAATATACTAAAATATGATTTTCTTAAGGATCAAGGGCTAATAGGCCTTACCAACCGTTGGGTCCCATGTCCTGGCCCATGAGACAGGCCCAGGCCCACGAAACAGGTCGCGGCCCATAAGGAGACCAGAAGCCCACGTGAAGTAATCAGCCCAGCCCAATGGTGGAAAGGCGCGAGTCCACGATGGAGGAAGGCAACGAAAACTTGCAACGCATTAAATGCGTCGCCGGGAACAGGCGGAAAAGGCGAAAAGGCTAGCCAATAGAGGCGTGGCTGGCGCAGCACCAACGCCACCCACTGCCGTCTGCAGGTGGCCAACTAATCCCCGCTCAGAGAAAATCGGGCGTGGTCAACAACGCTCAGCGGCGTGCCAAGCACGGCAACAGGACAGCCGGCGTGACCGGCGGTCCACGACAGCGACCAGCGGCGCGATAGCCCAGGCAACGGGCGTTTTGGCGCCCAAGAGTCCAACAGGGGGAGGCGTATAAGAACCCTCACACCCCATAGAGAAAGAGACCTTTTTTGGGGGATCAACCTTGGATCTTTTCTGAACATTGCTTCAAGCATCCTTGATCATCTGCTTCTCTCTTCTCTAACTAAGAATACAGAGGTGACGAGTCAAGACTGAGCACCGTCTCATCTGCTATAGCAACTCGCTCACCACCCCAGCATCCTCTGAGATCACGGGAAAGTTAGCCACCCGTTGCGGTGTATTGAGGAAGCCAGGCCTTCCATCACCTGCTCACTGCATTTCTCCACATCACCGCACAAGCACCTCTTACGCATCACAGCATTTCTCCGCGCACCCCTTTAGCGTGCGTCATTTCCGTTTATTGCGGGAATTTGCTGACTTGAGCGTCGGAGCGGCATCGGTGGGAGAAATCCTGCCGGACCGTTGACCTCTTGTTTGTTGTTTGTGTTGTGCAGGTCCAGGTTAAAAGGGATGGAGACCGGACCCTTCTTCCGAAGCAGCCGCACGCTTAGGAATCCGAAGGCTCCCTAATCTGTACGATAACCGCGGGCTCGGGACACAACATTGGAACCGTCTGTGGGAAACTGACAATAGGCCAAGTGTCTCTTTCCCATCTAGCTGCTGAACAACAGAAAATGGTGAACACCCGAGCACAAGCTAGTGCTCCTGCGGTGGAAGTCACCGCCCAAGATGAGGTTCCCCCCGCGGGGAACCAAGCAAACAATCAACCGGAGCCTGACGTCCGCCGCCTGGCTGCGGACATAGATACTCTGAAGGAGATCCTCCTCGCCGTATGCGCGAACACCGGGACTGTCTGGCCCGGGACCGCTCCTCCAGCAGCCCAAGCCTCCACCTCCAAGAGAGAAAGGCGTCGAGAGGCCGCTCGCAGGAGGCGAGCTAACCAACTCGACCGCGCGGCAGCCCAGGCTGCACCAAGTGAAGATGGCCAGAACGAGGCAGAAAGTCATCCCGCCAACGATGATAGGGAGGACAGCCCCGAAGGGCGTAACCCCCGTAACTCGCGTGGCAATAGGAGGCCACCTGCCGCAGGCACCAACGGTGAACGCGCCTCCCAGGCGGAGAGTCGCCACCCCCGACGAGCCCAGACGCACCTCCAGGGTAATACGGAGCTCCGTGACGTCCTCAATGCGCGGAGAGGCTCTACGGACCCCTCGATGGAGGAGAAAGTCAAGGTGTTGTGGGACACCCTGCATAAGGAGAAACCCACGCCCTCCTCCGCCGACCTCCGTAGATCGCCCTTTGCCATGGACTTGCGGACGCAGCCATTGCCGAGCAAGTTCAAAATGCTGGTCCTGGAGGGATACGACGGAAGCAAGGACCCCATGGACCATCTCAAGTGCTTCCGCACCCACCTCTCTCTACAACGGGCAAGCGAGGCCCTGATGTGCCAGTGCTTCCCCGTCACCCTTAGGGGCGACACGCTGCTCTGGTTCCACGGCCTCCCCCCGAACTCCATACGCTCGTTTGTGAGCTTGCTTGGCACTTCTTGAGCCGGTTGCCTCCGGCGAAGGGAGGAGAGACAACCACGGCACAGTACGCCTCCGGCAAAGGCAAGATGAAAGCCTTGGCGGTTTGGACCATTTCATCACTGAGGCGAGGCGGATCCCTCACCTCTCCGACGAGCTGATACTCAACGCCTTCGTCGCCACTCTGGCGGCGGGGGACTTCTTCAAACATCTGTCGCACCAGCGCCCTCAGACCTTCCGGGAGGCTGAGACCATTGCCCGGGCGTACATCACGGCCGAAGAGGCCAACGAGGCGAAGCGCCCCGAGCGAGTGGACCGGCCCCCGGAAGCCCCTAGAGCTTCTGGAGGGAGAAAGAGGGACAGCGACAGCCAGCGCTTCTCGGAGCGCCGAAAGCAGCAGCGGCCCCCACCGGGGCCCAAAAGGGATTACAGCAGGACCTCTCTGACCCCACTGAACGATAGTCGCGCAAACATCCTGATGCAGATCCAGGATGAAAAATTCTTCAAGTGGCCAAAAACGCCCAAGGTCCCGTAGCGGCGGCAGGCCAATCTTGCCCGCGTACCACCCATATGCAGGGCACTCAGCCCAGAAGCTGCCGCACCTGCGGCGGAAATTGAAGATCTGATCCGACGCCGACACTTGAAGCGGTTCGTGAAGAGTTCGGGACAGGAACCTGCTCCCTCCGACGGTGAAGCCAGCGAGCCTCTGAGAGCCCGCACGGCTGCCGGCGTAGTCCACATGATTTCCTCCTCCGACGCCGTGAGCGCCAGACGCGGACAACCGGGGACAACTTCCAGTAACAAGCGGGCAAAGATAGGGAGTAGAATGACGTCATTAGCTTTAGTAGCGACGACATGGCTCATGTAACCTCTCCCCACACTGACCCCTTGTTGTATCAGCCCTTGTTTCAGCTGGTGGTGATGACTACCAACTGAAACGGGTCTTTATTGATAATGGAAGTTCACAAAATTTACTGTATCTCACTGCGTTCCTCAAACTTGGACTAAAACGGAACCAAATGAAGGCTGCAAACGGACCATTGTACGGCTTGGACAACGAGCCGGTTCCCGTGCAAGGGATAGTGCGGCTGGAAGTCACAGTGGGAACCCACCCGCGCTCCATGACGCGCGAGCTGGCATTCCTTATCGTTGACCTTCTATCCGTCTACAATGCCATATTCGGCAGACCCTTCTTGACTGCCTTCGAGGCTGTAACGTCCATCCCGCACCTGAAGGTGAAATTTTCCACCCCCTGGGGCGTGGGAGAAGTTCTTGGAGACCAAGAGATGGGACGGACTGCTACTGTCCCAAATCAACCCCGTGGCGCCATGCAAACCAAGCGAAGACTGGACCTCCGCGGCGAGGCGTCGCTTCAGCAGCCCGATCGGGAGGAAACCGAGGCGATCCCGCTCAACCCTTCCGATCCAGAACGGTGCGTCAACGTGGGGAGATCCCTTCAACCTGCAGATCGCGACAGGCTGATTACCTTCCTTAGGGCTAACTCTGACGTGTTCGCCTGGGTCCCCGCTGACATGCCCGGGATATCAGTCGAAGTCATAGTCCACAAGCTGGGCCTTGACGCGAGCCGAAAACCCGTCCGGCAGAAGTGGAGGAACCACTCCGTCGAGAAGTTGATCGCCATCAGGGAAGAAGTGAAGAGGCTCCTGGACGCCGGATTCATCAGAGAAGTCCAGTACCTAGAGTGGCTGTCCAACGTCGTGCTGGTGAAAAAGAGCAGCGGCAAGTAGCGGATGTGCGTCGACTTCACAGACGTGAATAAGGCCTGCCCCAAAGATAGCTTTCCGCTTCCCAGGATCGACCGGCTCGTGGATTCCACATCCGGCACGAACTACCGAGCTTCATGGACGCATACTGCAGGTACAACCCGATCCGGATGGACCCGGAGAGAGGAGCACACCTCGTTCATGACGAGATCAAGGGACATATTGTTACAAAATGATGCCCTTTGGTCTCAAAAATGCAAAGCAACGTACCGAGCGCCTTGTTAACAAAATGTTTGAGGCCCAAATCGGACGGAACGTGGAGGTGTACGTCGGCGACATGCTTGTAAAAAGAAAAGTCGCGAGCCACCACGTCGATGACCTAGAGGAGACCTTTCGATCCTCTCCGACATAGGATGAAGCTCAATCTGTCAAATGCGCATTCGGGGTGACCTCGGGAAGTTCTTAGGCTTCATTGTATCCCAGCGCGGAATAGAAGCCAATCCAGAGAAGATCAAAGCCATACTCGACCTGAACCCTCCGCGAACAATAAAAGAAGTCCAGAAGCTGACGGGGTGGATAGCCGCCCTCTCACGGTTCCTAGCCAAGTCAGCCGAGAAATATTTGCCCTTCTTCAAGGCGCTAAGGGGCACCAAATCGCACGGGTTCAAGTGGAATGGGGAATGTGACGAAGCCTTCGGGGAATTGAAGACTTACCTCTCCAGCGCGCCGCTTTTAAGCTCGCAGCGCGAAGGGGAAGACCTTTATCTCTACCTGGCCACATCGGCGTCGGCCCTCAGCTCCGTACTAGTAGCGGAGCACGAAGGCAAGCAACAGCCGGTGTATTACGTAAGCTGTGTGCTGACGGACGTAGAGGCTCGCTATCCGCACGCCGAAAAGATGGCGCTCGCGCTTGTCTATGCGGCGCGGAAGTTGTGACCCTACTTCCAGTCTCACCGGATCGTCATGCTGACGGACCAGCCGCTGAAGTCGATATTGCAAAAACCGGAGACGTCAAGCCGGCTGGTTAAGTGGGCCGTCGAGCTGGGAGAATTCGACTTGGAATTCAGGCCCCGGCCAGCCGTGAAAGGACAGGCTCTGGCAGACTTTATCGTTGAGGCAGCGACGCCAGCACAGGACAAAGACAGCGACCCAGGAGATACGGAGTACGACAATTCACCTGTGTGGACCCTAAACGTAGACGGATCGTCTACCCAGACAGGCAGCGGAGCTGGTGTCGTGTTAAGGACGGCCGATGGTGTGGAGATCGTATACTCCGTTACTCTGGCCTTCCCGGCCACGAATAACGTTGCGGAGTACGAGGCCCTCCTTGCGGGCCTACGGCTGGCGAGGGAGTGTTCCGCGCGGTCGTTGGTCGTGCGTAGTGACTCTGAACTCGTGGTCAATCAGGTGAAGGGGGACTTCAAAGCCTCGAGCCCACAACTTGTGAGGTACCTGGCGAAAGTAAGGACCCTGATCCCTGAGTTCGGTCGGTTTGAGATCAAGCATATCCCGAGAACGAATAATGAATGCGCTGACCGACTGGCCCGGGATGCAGCCGCCAGGACTGTAGAGCAGTACACGAGGGAGCCCTGGGAAGTCCAGAACGTGCCCAGCATCGACGCCGAAGACAAAGAAGTTCTTCATGTCAACACGAGGGACGACTGGATGACTCCATACATAAAGTTCCTGACTGAAGAAGCTTTGCCGGAAGACATCAACGAAGCCAAGCGAATCAAGAAGACAGCAGGGTGGTACACGGTCTTAAATGGGAGACTATACAGGCGAGGATACTCCACCCCTCTCCTGAAGTGCCTTACTCCGGAGGAAGCCGACTACGCGTTGGCAGAAGTACACTTGGGGCTGTGCGGATCACACATTGGCGGGAAGAACCTAGCGTTCAACGTCATGCGGCAAGGGTTCTACTGGCCCACCATGAAACGAGACGCTATGGAGTTCGTCCGCAAGTGTGAAAGTTGCCAGGTCCATGGCAACATGATGCACCAACCACACACCGAGCTGCACTATCTCCAGTCCCCATGGCCGTTCGCACAATGGGGGCTCGACATACTCGGACCCCTACCAATGGCTGCCGGACAAAGGAAATTCTTGATCGTTGGCATCGACTACTTCACAAAATGGGTGGAAGCCGTCCCACTCGCAAAGATCATAGAACAGAACGCGACAGAGTTCCTCCGTCAGGGCATTGTTTGCCGCTTTGGGATTCCTGAGGTTGTAGTAACCGATAACGGAACCCAATTCACTGGCAAACGCTTCAGGAAGTACTGCCGCGACCTTCGCATTAAACTGGTGCACACGTCCGTGGCGCACCCTCAAGCAAACGGACAGGTCGAAGTCACCAACCGCACACCTCTTGCACGGGTTGAAAACCCGGTTGGAAGATTTGGGGGCTCCTCGATTGAGGAGCTACCGTGTGTATGGTCGTGCCGAACAAGCTGAGAGAACCAACAAAGGGAGACGCCCTTGACCTTTGCTTTGGGGGTTTGAGGTGTGGTACCGTGGAAATGGGGATGCCAAGCTGCGGATCGAATGCTTCGACCCAGCCACCAATGAACGAAGGCTTCGGGAAAGTCTGGACTTGCTCTCGGAAGTTCGAGACGCCACACGACTCAGAACCGCGGCCTACCAACAGCGAGTTGCGCGGTACTACAACAAGCGAGTGAAGGCACGCCCACTGGAAGTTGGAGATCTGGTCCTCCGGAGCGTAGAGGCGGCGGGAAAGATCGCAAATAGGAACAATCTCTCCCCCGGGTGGGAGGGGCCGTTCCTCGTCTCCGTAATCCTCCGGACCGGAGCGTACAAGCTACGCGCCCAGAACGGTAAACTGGTCCCGCAGACCTGGAACGCCACCAACTTAAGAAAATACTATCAGTGATGCAACTCCGACTCAGGTAAGTCGCACACGCATGCATCATAATGAGTGCTTGAACATGAGTTTTATCTTTGATTATCATAATTGCTCTATCATCCTGCATATTCATTTGTGTGAGTTAATGACATGCATCGCATTCTTAAATCAAACGACCTAGACTGCCCCTAAGTCGGGAGGACAAGCGTCCGTCCGTAAAACCAGTCCTTGGCTCATTGCGTAGCGGTCCAAAGCAGACCGTCTCAGGACTCTGTCGTCACGCCAGATGGCCTCGGGACGGCTTTACTCACCATGGCTCCGCGCCAAAAGGCCCCAGCGGCCGCCCAGAGACTAAGCCCCGTGCTAGCCAGCCCGGAGGCGTCCAGCCGTAGGCTGGGACAAAGGATCCAGGCGATCCATTCCAAAGGCTTCACGCCAACGACCCGTGCGGTCAAAACATTAGGCCTGGGGGCTCCTCGGGTCCCCACTCTACGGCCAACAAAACCTTAGGGGGCAAAGAATCGCAGGCGTGCGGCGACCTTCTCCAACAGAAGAGAGCACCCTCAGTCTACAATGGTCGTGGGCTAGGACCTCAACTTGGTGATTATAACGCTTTGAGCAGGAGCAACGCACCTCCCGCAATCGTACGCGACCGAGTCCTAGACCCAGGAGTCCGGTTACCATGGCCTGACCGCTGCGCTGACCCTCGTTGAGGCTCCAGGGGCTTGGCGACGACATCCGCTTCACCGGATAGAGCCCCCCAAACGTGTGAGCTGTGATGACATCCTCTTACGAAGGACGAGCACCACGCAAGAAGGCGCCTGGATAGGGCCTTAACAACAGCGGCTCCAAAGAGCCCAACATCAAACACGAAGCATGATCCAACGAAAGGAAACTAAGGCGAAAAGCAAGCAACACTCTACGAGTAGAAAAAGCATGGACACGAAGTGTAAAAAGACGCTTCTCATTCATGCAAAGAACGGATATGGTACAAAGATAAAAGTCAATCCCAAAGCTCAACAGCAGCAAAGGCTAATCAGGAAGACTCGATGGACCCGCTTCCTCAGGGAAAGTCTTCAGGCGGGACGCCTCTTCTACCCCGACGTTCCCTGGATGGAGGACGCCAACTGGGATGTGAGGAGCCGCCAGGGAAACAATCCTACGACACAAGCGGATGCCGTCCCAATAACGAGTATCCATCACCTGCTGCACTTCTGATGGAGAATGCCGACCAACCATATCTTCGACCAACCTGGCAATTCTTTCCTCCGCAGCGGTGAGAAGACCCTCCAACTGCTCAACTCTCTGCCGCAGCCGCCCGTTCTCCTCTGTGAGAGATGCGATCTGGGCCAGGCCGCTGTGCACGAGTTGCTGCCCGCAGAGGATGGTCCGCTGCAGGTCCCCGCGAAAAAAGTTAGCTTGCACATCGAAGGAGACCGCACCACCAGGAACCTGCATAGAAGGAAAGATCAGAAACATTACCAAAATAAACAACAAAGGAAGAAGTCAAAAAAGAAGTAACCGTACCAGAGAAGGGGCGACGCATGGGGAGCGTGCGAGATTACTCTGGAGAGCATCTCCCTGGGTCTCCGCTCTTTCGCCTGCTGGAGGCGGGCTGGCTGGAAGCGTGGCGGCCGTAGGAGCGCTCGAAGGTTCCTGCCACGAGGACGTCCCGGCTGCCCCCTCGCTGGCCCCGACCGGATCGGCGGCGAACGCGACGCCTTGCCCTGAAGACGGGATCGAACCTCCCGGAGGCCTGATTTCAGAAAGGGGCTCCGCAAAGATCACAAAGAGCTCTTGAGCCCCCCAGCCACCGTCGGCACGAAGCAGCGGCGAATGGCTCCTCCAGGTGCTCCAATATGACGACATCGTCCGTCGCCCCAACAGCACCGCCAGCGGATGGATCCCCAACGGTAGAGATGGACCTCACGAGACTTCGCGGCGGCTAGTTCCGCGGTCGAAGTCGACAGGGTGCGGATTTCCCTCTGGCGACCCGCGCTGGCAGGTCTCTTTGGAGCCGGACTTCCCGCAATGGAAGGACCGGCGACTCGTCTCTGGGACCTCTTCAAAGGGGTCCCTTCGGCTTCCCTTAGCCGTTTAAGGGCAGCCGCGTCCTCATCGTCGCCCGACGACACCAGCAACGAGCAGCTTCCCTCCTCGTTCCCTCCGGACGGTAGGGAGGAGGCTGTCTCTCCAGGGAGCTCCTTGCCAGGACCCGCTATCGCCCAACCCGCAGGAGGTCCCCATCTGCCGATCTCAAACGTGACAGATGTGAGGAAATAACCCTGGGACCGAGAACCTTTTTCTTCCGACTTGGTGGTGGATAGCAGTTTCGAGGATTCTGCAAAGTCCTCATCGGTGGGCTTGTCCCGAAAGTACTCCGAGATCGGGCCCCACGCCCTCGGAAGCTCACAGTCAGAAGGCTCCTGCAGAAAGAAGAAGCGCTCCTTCCAGCCCTTCACGGAGTCAGGATTGGTGCCGCGAAAGTTGAACCCCGGCTTGGGGGAAAGCGATACCCAGTCCTCCGACTCCGTGGCCCGAAAAATTATCCTTGCCGCCTTCGCATTGAAGGTGCACTGGTGCATAAGAGCGAAGACGCACAGAGATACCAGATAGCGCAAGGCATTGGGATGAAGCTTTGCCATTGGGACTCCCAGTAACCCGACCCGCTGCGTGCAACGGCGATTCAAATGGCAAGCCCCCTCGAGATGATGCTTGTACACCGTGATAAAGCCCTCTGGGGGGGCGTTGGCTCTGTCCTGTGCGTCGGGAACACGGAAACTCAGGTCGCTGGGAATCGCATAGTCTACTCTAAGAGAGGCTATGTACCCCTCAGTCAAAACCGACCTTGTGTTGCAGACACCATGGTGCACAGTTCTGGAAACGTGAGAAGAGGAAGAGCTCTCTACTTTCGCTGCCATTTGTCTCTCAAAAACCACAGGAATCGAAGGGAGAAGAAATCAACGGAAGGAAGGAAACGATCGTTGTTTGGTTTAAATAGACGACGCCAAGCCAAGAGGCGGGAAACCAAAACGCCACCGCCTCCGGAGATTGAGACACGTGGTGGCATCAAGGCGCACCGTAGAATCTCAATCGATTGCAATGATGGCTAGGCGCCAGGCTAACGGGCGCGACCCTTCAGCAGCCTGGCTAGGGTCCGCGCTGGCGCCGCCGCATTAAATAGTGGCTCACGATAGCAGAACCCCTGAAGACGCGCATGACAAGCGCAAAGTAAAAATGCGAAAAAAAAGAAGAAAAAAGGAAGGGTATGAGGCTGCGGAAATGGGCCCAGAAGACATGCCAGGCCCGACCACTGGCCGGCCCAGGCATGGGGGGCTAGTGTTGGGTCCCATGTCCTGGCCCATGAGATAGGCCCAGGCACACGAATCAGGTCGCGGCCCATAAGGAGACCAGAAGCCCACGTGAAGTAATCAGCCCAGCCCAAGGGTGGAAAGGCGTGAGTTCACGATGGAGGAAGGCAACGGAAACCTGCAGCGCATTAAATGCGTCGCCGGGATCAGGCGGAAAAGGCGGAAAGACTAGCCAATAGAGGCGTGGCTGGCGCAGCGCCAAGCCACCCACTACCGTCTGCAGGTGGCCAACCGATCCCTGCTCATGAAAAATCGGGCGTGGTCAACAACGCTCAGCGGTGTGCCAAGCACGGCAATAGGACAGCCGGCGTGACCGGCGGTCCACGACAGCGACCAGCGGCGCGATAGCCCAGGCAACGGGCGTTTTGGCGCCCAAGAGTCCAACAGGGGGAGGAGTATAAGAACCCTCACACCCCACAGAGAAAGGGACCTTTTTTGGGGGGATCAACCTTGGATCTTTTCTGAACATTGCTTCAAGCATCCTTGATCATCTGCTTCCCTCTTCTCTAACTGAGAACACAGAGGTGACGAGTCAAGACTGAGCACCGTCTCATCTGCTATAGCAACTCGCTCACCACCCCAGCATCCTCTGAGATCACGAAAAAGTTAGCCACCTGTTGCGGTGCATTGAGGAAGCCAGGCCTTCCATTACCTGCTCACTGCATTTCTCTACATCACCGCACAAGCACCACTTACGCATCACAGCATTTCTCCGCGCACCCCTTTAGCGTGCGCCATTTCCGTTTATTGCGGGAATTTGCTGACTTGAGCGTCGGAGCGGCCTCGGTGGGAAAAATCCTTCCGGACCCTTGACCTCTTGTTTGTTGTTTGTGTTGTGCAGGTCCAGGTTCAAAGGGACGGAGACCGGACCCTTCTTCCGAAGTAGCCGCACGCTTAGGAATCCGAAGGCTCCCTAATCCGTACGACAACCACGGGCCCGGGACGCAACACCAACTAAATGAACGGACAATCAAAACTCAGATTATATTTATTTTTACACAATCAAAGGGCGTACATTACTATTCAATACCCGTTGGTGAGTCATCATATATATATAACTCTGTAAACGGAACCAAACATCGCTTCTAACCCATAGAGATAAGTTTGAACCTCGATATACTATTATAATATATTAAGGGATGCCATAATATACTACCTATTAAATAATAACTATTGTCTAATACATATATTTAAAAAAACTCTACACTTTTCTTTATTTTTCTTAATTTTTTCACTCTTGAAAAAAAAAAAAATCATAATTTATAACTTACAACAGAGTTTTTGTTTAAAATTCTATAATTTTATATCATGTAGAACTTATGCTCTATGTAAAAATTAAGATATAATAATTTTTTAGTATATGGAATATTAAATTAGTATATAGTGCAAGAAATTTAGTAGAAAATATAGGAAATCAGCCTCTTTAAATTATTATAACGGTTTTATCTTAACATGTAGGGATAATTGCTGGAATTCAGGACATGCATTCGTATATATTTAAAGTCCAAAATATGTTGTAGTAAGAGATACAAAATGTATCATATATAAGATCATTAGATTTTAAATTTAACACATTGTAATGTCCGAATATTTTTAGCGATGAATTATAAATTTGGTGGACTTAATTTTAGCGCGTATTGATTTGTCTAAAAGAATAATAAAATATTTAGGTAATAATATAACAATATGAAAATAATAATAACAAAATATAATAACAATATTATTATAAAATAAAATATAATAATAATAATTAATATAATAATTAATAAAATAACGAAAGTAACAAACCTGCCACCTCACCTCCTTCTCGAGCCTTCTTCTCTGCTGCCTCCCGTCCCCACTTCTTCTCTCCTCTTCCTCTCTTCTTCTCATCTCTCTCCCGTCTAGTTTTCTCTCTCTCTCCCTCGATCTCTCTCCCGCAACGGCCTCAGCAGATTGCCGTTCGAATATTCTGCTGAGTGGCTTCCGTGGCAAATCGATTGATTCCCTCTGTCTCCACCTCAGTGCGCCTATTTACCCTGAGGAGGAAGTAAGGCAGGAGCAGTGTGAGGGGTTGGTTCGGTGGTCTTGCTGCTGTGGCTATGGGCATTTGGTTGCTGTGAGTAGTGGCCACCGCCGTCACTGTTACCTAGTCGAAGCCAGCATCGAGATGTCATCGTTCGAGTGGATTGCTGCCATTGCCGTTGTCGATTTCGCTGCTGTTGCCGTTATCGATTTCGCTACTGATGCATGCACGATCAGGGATGACACCGGCAAGAACGAAACAAAGGTGTAAATAGAGAAGAGGACTGCAGAAGGGGGGATCAGTAGAGGACAATTAGAGGAAAAGGAGGAAAACGACCGATGAGCTACAGTAAGGCCCTCGGTGTAGTGGTGCTAAAGATCGAGATGCAGAGGCCGAGTTGCAGGGAGAATCAGAGAGACAAAACCAAGATGCAGGAAAAGAGAGGGAGAAGCAAGGAGTGATGAGTCTAGGACGAGCAGAGAAGAGAGAGAGAGAGAGATTACGCAGAGGGAAATTAGAGAGAACAGGAGGGAAAGAGAAGTCGTGAGAGTGAGATAATAACTTCTTGATTCTTTTCATCCTGCACCACTACATTTATAGCAAATTGAGCACTAAAGCAACTGAATTAGTCGGGAGGTGTCCAAAAGGGGGAAGGGAAGCTTACAACTAACGAAAGGAATAAAAAAAAAAAAACCAAACTAAGGAGAAAATGAGAAAAGAAAAAAATGAAAGGCTCGTAACATTGTCCTCTCCATTAGAATAACCTTGTCATCAAGGTTGAACGAGAGGGGACCCGAACTAGATTCAGCATCAGCCTCCTAAGTGGCTCCTAATTTTCTGTCCGTCCAAGCCTTAGTATCATACACTAACCCTGAAATGGAATCGCAAAGTAGAAGGGATGCAATTACTGCCCAAGACAATGCACTGGTGCTCTGGTACGTGTTTGATTCTGCAGCGTCGGCATCAAATGACAGAGGAGCAGGCCATGATTCAAACCTCTGGAACTTGCTTGCTGAATTAATGAGCATCTCGACATATTTATTCCAACTCTTGGGTCTATTGACACAACCCTCTAAGGAAATAGCAACATTCCTTAAGCGCTGGACCTCCACATTGTGCAGTTCCTCACCAGCCCAGCTTTGGAGAGTGCATGGGTTCAACCCCACGCCAGCACCGGCAAGCAGTGCAATAATAAAAAAATCTAGTGGCAGTTGTATGGATGAATTCCTTGAAAGCACTAATTGATACACACTGCACTGCTATTGATTGAGTCAACTTGTTGAAGTAAAACTTCAATAACAACACCTGAAACCCATACTCATAATGCAACAAGGCAGGATGGAGCTTTAGATATGTAGCACAAAATCCAATGAAATATAAAGCGCGGAAGCGAACTCAAGCAGCTTCATTAATGTCCACATCCTCAAACACAACTCTGCCTTCAAGCTCTAAGTTCACTTGATTGTTGATGACAGCTAACCCCAGCATGACTTTTCCTATCGTTGTTGATTCCCTGCAAGCAACCTTGTCCACCTCCATGGTCGGCACATCCATATGAACCCTTGTAGCTGCTGAATTGGTGCCAGAAATTAGTCTCATTGTTGGAAGGGTTGCCGAACGACTGCTATGTCACATTAGAACAAGAGGAGCTGCTTCTGCTGCTGGGAATGTTTGCGGTTGTGATGGGGCCACTAAGCCATCACTAGCTACAGATAAGAGGATAGGTCCCATTGCAGTTGGAACCATTTGTAGACAAGAAGCAAGCCATTTGTGGCCCTTGTTGAGGAAGGCCTTAATCCTTGTTGCGGTACTCTTCCTGAATTTGAGGATCTGATGCATTCGGGAGAAACGCCTGTGTGTTTCTCGAGCATAATTTTCCCAGATAATGAGGAGAACAACCCCTTCTATCATTTGGAAATTTACCTAGGTGACAGCATCAATGAAGTACTCCCAGCCTTTCTTAGCATGGTACTTGGCAATGCAGCTCTTAACAACTAACAATAAAACACCTGTAGTAGCCCATTTCTCCAAATTCCCATGGGAATGACTAGAACAACCTAGATTTTGTGAGAGTTTCTTGAATATATTTACAAGACTGGAAAGAAGCTGAACTCTCTCTGGAACAGAGGAAGCAAGGCCCATTGCTTGGGTTAAATTACAACCTGTCTTGCTATAGTAATCTACCTGGTGGTAGGGATCATGCTTCTGGGCACTCCCAGCTTATCGAGCAAGTGATCCAGCCTCGAATGCTGCAGCATGCATTCATAGAAAGATAATTCGCCTATACTCTGGGAAGTGTTTGAAGCACCATTTGATGGAAGTGCAAGCTTTGCTGAATTGGGTTGTCGATTCACATGATGGCAGTAATCCGCACCCCTTGGGGTAGAATGGTGCTGTGGCCGAAAATTTGAAGTGAAAAGAGAATCCACAAAATCAAAGTAGAACGGAAAGAGGGGATGAAACTTTCCAACGAAAGCCTTACCAACTTTCTGTACAACTATGCCATCAAACATGGCAGCCGTGAGGTTTAAAATAGCCCCTGCACTCTAGTGGAAGTGTCGAAGTAGATTGTGGTCACTATCTCCAAACATTCGATCATCTTTTCTTTTTCTGTACTTAAATTGCAAAATAAAATCATGCAAAGGAAACATGAACTGCAACACCATCGGCAGCTTCACTTGTGTGATGATACCACACTTCTTATTTATATCACAATCTGTAGTATCTTCTTCAAGAGAAAAAGAGTCGTTGATTGCAAAAGTAGAAATACTCACAGAGTGGAGCAGTTCTGGCATCTTTTGGACAGAAGGATCGACCACCTCTATTCTATCCTTCACAAACTTGGCCCTGCCAAGTGCTCTAGGGGACAACCCAAGGTGCCATAGCAATTGTTCTTGCCAGATATCATTGCAAGGCCCGAAGCTGAAGCAAATTAAAGGAGTAGAAGTCATCAAACTTTGCGTAGGAGTGGACAGGAACTTGAACACTGTCAGGTATGCTACAACAGAGAGGGTTTGGTGAGGCTTGAACAGCAGATTCTCTCAGGCCTCTACCACGGTCGAATCATCAACGTTACTATCAGTGAAGCCACTCCTCAAACTCATCTGATTCACAGTGCTTGATTTCATTCCTAGAAATGGTTCAGTTATTTGGTGACACTCTAGATTTGCTTCAATGCGTGCTGAAGTAGAGTCCTTGGCGTGTGCTACAGTAAGACCTCGGTCCACTAAAATTGCTACAGTAAGACCATGGTTTGATGCTGCTACAATACTTCCGAGATGTATTTGGCCGAGATGATGAAGGGAGAGGGGACAGAGAGATGTACAGTGGAGAGATGCTTATGCGCCACTACCATCAATACTCGATACCTTCATAATCTCCTTTAACTTCTCAGCCGATTTAGCACTTCCATTGTCCTTCTCGAAGTCGGACGATGATGGATGTCAAAGGACTTTTATACCGGTTTGCTTAAAATGCTTAGTTGCAGACGAGTTGGCTGTGAATCGCTCTGCTGTGTACGGGAAAGTCGCCACGGCTTCCTGTTTCTCCTTTGAAGGCTTTGCGATGGTAATTTCTGTTTCCTCAAGTAGGTGAAGAGCGATTGTGGCGTCTGGTGGTGATGGTAGTTTCCTGGATAGAGTTTGCGTTGGGATTTGAAGATGAGGTAGTGGAATCGTGGTCGAAGATGGGCTGAACACAGTGGTGGTGAAAATTACTGACCAGTTTTGCTCGATTCAGTTGAGCAATTCAAGGATTCCATCAAGAAAATAGCGGATTTGTGCTCTCGTGGAAGCTTGGGCAACAATGGCGGCTGTGTGTTGTTGGACTGTCACTTGTATCTCCTTCAACTCCATCGACAGCGTTGCGATGGAAGCATCGAGGGCGTCGAGTGCTTGTGCTTCAACTGCGAGCGTCATGTTCTCTGCCTTGTCTCAATGAAAGACCAATAATACATACACGATCAGGGAACGACACCGGCGGAACGAAACGAAGGTGTAAATAGAGAAGAGGACGGCGGAAGGGGGGATCAGCAGAGGACAATTAGAGGAAAAGGAGGGAAACGACCGAGGAGCTACAGTAAGGCCTTCGGTGTAGTGGTGCTAAAGACTGAGATGCAGAGGCTGAGATATAGAGGCCAAGTTGCAGGGAGAAGCAGAGAGGCAAAACCAAGATGCAGGAAAAGAGAGGGAGAAGCAGGGAGAGACGAGTCTGGGACGGGCAGAGAAGAGAGAGAGAGAGATTTCGCAGAGGAAAATTAGAGAGAACAGGAGGAAAAGAGAAGTCGTGAGAGTGAGGCAATAACTTCTTGATTTCTTTCATCCTGCACCATTACATTTATAGCAAATTGAGCACTAAAGCAACTGAATTAGTTGGGAGGTGTCCAAAAGGAGGAAAGGAAACTTACAACTAACGGAAGGAAAAATAAAAAACCAAACCAAGGAGAAAATGAGTAAAGGAAAAAATAAAAGACTCGTAACAGCTGCTGTTGTCGTTATTGACTTTGTTGCTGAAGCCGAAGCCAAAGCCGCTCCTAACCTGCTCGCAGTAATTAGGCAAGTGAAATTCCTTTACTGTCATTTCTCCTCTAATTACAAGTGAATCATCATTATTTCACTTCTTCCTTTATTGCAAGTATAATTACTAAATTCTGTCAGTGAATTGTTTCTTTCTTTTCTTTGATGCTCATTTGTGCCGTAATCGGCTGTATCTCTGTGAGGTGGAAATTGGGATCGAAAACAGAGCATTCGCTCTCTATTTGACCGCTTCAGGAAGTGGAACGGTGAAAATTTGTACTAGGCTTTGGTTGCGTGAATGGGTATTGCTAGTGGGTATAATCACGCGTGGATAATTGGGTGTATGTACTCATATGTGTATATATGTACCAACAATATATATTGATTTAGTTATTTATCTAATGATGTATGTATTTATATGTGTATTTACATCAGACAGTATACATTTAATCTGTAGCGGGAGTATAGTGGCAACGTGAATGTTGGGTGATTCGAACAGTGTGTTGGTGTGTGTGGGTGTGCTCTGTGTGTGCTTTGTGTGGGTGTGTTCTGTGTTCCGTGTGTGCTCTGTGTGAATGAGTAAAAGTGTGTGTGAGCCGTGAGTATATCCATGTGTAGCTGTGGGTGTGTTGTCTGTGCAGACGTGAATACGGTGTGGGTGTGCGGCTGTGTAAGTGCAGGAGTGCACTGTGTGTGGTACGTGGGTGTTGGTGCACAGTGAGAGTGGTGGCAGAGTTGCTACCGTGTGTGCAGCCGTGCATGGGTGTGTGCGTAAGGTTTGTGTGTAGCAAACTGTGGGAGATCAGCGTGTGAGTGCTATTGCCAGTGGGATGTTGGCAGTGTGTGAACGAGTGCTGCAGTGTGCGTGCCTCGATGTGTGTGTGTGTGTAGGGTGTGTTGCCGTGTGAGGAGCTGTGTGTATACTTATGGTATGTGTGGGGGTGTAGTGTGTATATATGAATATACGTGTTGCTGTGTGCAGGTGTGGGTGAGGAGTGCACTGTGCGCAGTGAGATGTTGGCCATGTGTGTGTGTGTTGTGAGCTGCGGCTGTTTGTGTTGGTGTGTGAGTGCTGGCAGATTGCTGCCATGAGAGTGTGTGTGAGCTGTGTGAGGTGGGCAGCTTTGCTGCCATACGTGTGTGGGAGTGCAAGTGTGTGTTTATATATATATATATATATATATATATGTAGGAATGTATTGGATATATGTATATTAATATGTGGATATATGTGCATGTATGAGAATAAAGATGGTAAATAGCATAGAAGACATTTACAGTTTGTATATATCAAATTTAGATATATATATATTTGCTCGTATTTGGAGTTATGTATGGATATTGATTTTATGAAGAAATCAACATTGCTAATTGTTTAATTGGAACCATATAAAATTAATTGGGGATGAAATTTGAATAACAATAGATATTGTTGGCCTTAATTGTAGGCATCGCTCTAGAACCAAACGAAGGTAGTTGCATAGTTGAATCAAGCAAAATAAATTATATCTCGGTTCCAGGATAAATTCCTTTGTGTTAGATTTGATGGCGTGAGTACGGTCGTTGTCAGTACTAAACGACAGTTTCATTGTTGTAGTTGCAAAGCTTTCTTTACGTTGCAATTGATCGCGTGAGTGCTGAGATTATTGACTTTCTACAGTTAAGGTTGAGGAGAGTGTGTGAAAATATTAAGGTAGCTAATCGAACGGGAGGTTACGGTACCTTATTGTGGTCTACGCTTGTCCGATACTGATTTTCGTAACCTGATAGTGTTGAGATACATTGCCTAGAGTGGTGAAATTCTTATAACTATGTGACCATCATAGATCATGATATCGAGAATATCATGGCAGGAGATGTTGGGTTGGATGTGAGAGATATCTTTCGTACCTGGTAGAGTTGAAAGATGAGCATGATATGCATGCTCCGGAGACGTCTGTACTTTGTTTAGCAAAGTCTCTGTGGACCATGAACTTTGGACGAGGTCAAACTTACGAGCGTCGAGTAGCCCGTGCAAATACCTAGCTGTTGGGGGGATATATGCAACCTTTGGCTCACATTGGCGGAATAAAATCTAGGAGTTTTCTTGTGATATTCTGTGATTGTGAGTACTTCATGAGTTGTTGGCAGTATCCTTGTGTTGAATCTTGTGGTATCCGGGTTTAGTGGAATCCATGTTGGTTATCGTTATGATTATGCTAGTCGTTCTTGCAGACATATGTGCCAGGGAATCCCCACTCATCCTTGATGTCGGATTCCACGGGATTTTCGTTGATTATTGGCACTCTTGTTATTTTTGTGATATGCGGGTCAAGTGTAACCTATCTCACTTAGAATCGTATGTTGTAATCTTCTCGGATATAATAGATTGTTAGAATAATGTTGAGGCCTTTATAGTTTAATATTCGAGATTGTTATTGTTATTAGCGTTTTTGATTATTATCAATTGTTAGATTTTGACTCACTTTTGTATTTTCTTGACTCCAAATTGAATTGATTGCATAGTACAAATTATGGGAACCTACTTTTGCTGTAGAACTTTCAAGTAGCGCGATTTGTGGAGATTAGATATTATCTCAATGGGAAACAAACTAGATATGTTATTAATGGAGGTTGAGTAGTTTTCCTTTGGGTTGTAACCCGTGATCTTTTATAGTTTTTATTTCGGGATAATTATATAATGTATTGATGAATTTAATAGTAACTAAATCGATTTGTATTGTCATTATGGAAGATTATGAATGATTTTAAGTTTTTAGATTTTTTTTCAACGTGAGCACTCTGAGCCATACTTGAAATTTATGGTTCAGGTCGCCACACATACATACAGAAATTCAATAAATTTCAACTTATTAAATAAATTTTCAGAACATGTAGAACATATCTTTAATAATTTCTAAACATGTAAGAAAGTTGTCCATGAAATTAGATACATATGAGCATAATAATAGGATTTTAGAACATGTATGAAGGCTAAATTAAATAAATTAACTAACTTATACAATATATATGGGTTTTAACATGAATTTCATGCATAATTAAAGAATTGATAGAATTTTACATGCATACTAAATATAGATATTATAACTTTAAATTCATATCATATATAAGTATTTGGAATAAGAAATACTTTAAGAAATTGAAAAAGAACAGTAATAATAGAAATAGAGATTTAGAATATAATTACCTTAATTCCAAATTATCAAAATTCTTACTTTGACTCACTTAATTTAAATTTCTTTAACTTTCTCTTTCTTGTCTTCATCTTGTTCTCTCTCCTCTCTCAAATCTGTTGAGAAATGACAAAAAATTAGCTCAAGATCCCTATATATGCTAAGTGGTACTAAAACACAAATTAGGCGTGCGTCGAGCGTTGACCCACTATTACAGCATGCTTGGGCATCCTTCGGACATACATCAAGTACACAATTTTGTCAATACACGTTCAAATACCAATCAGGCATCCCTTAGGTGTTGAGTACTCTACTTTTCATGCACAGGCGTACGTCGAATGCTAGTTAGGCATCCTTCAATCCAATGCGATCTAATTTAAATTATCTTTTGACTTAATTTTTATCATTTTTTGACTTTACTTTTAATTATATTAATTTAATTAATTAGGATTATGATAATATTCGAACTTGGGCCTTACGATCTAACTTTAAAAGTATCTCAAATCTATCGAGTGATTTCCTCTTTCCATGCCTTTGAATGCTGTACATGTATAATCAAGTTGCCAGCCTAAAGGGATTCTAAATATTCCACCTTCCCATTCCAAATCCCAAATCAGCCTTGATCCTCCAAAACATCATTATAATATTTTTCTAATTTTTTTTAATTAATTTACTTGTAAGATAATTTACCAAAGTATACATGACCCGTAATTACCAATATAACAAAAAAAAAAAAATCTTCTCAAGGCTGCCGAATCTAGGGCTTACAAATCTAATATAATCTTTATGTTCCTTTTTCATAAAAAGAAAAAAAAAGCTCCATTTATCTCTAATGGGGCCCTACGAATTTATAAATAAACTGATCCCTAATTCCAACTCATTTTCCACAGTCCACCTAAACTTCCAAATCAAGCCTAATTTGCTAATCCACAATTTCTAAGCCCATTAGGCCCAATTATCAAATATTGATTCAAATTAAATATTTTTTATAATATAATTAACTCAAAATAAATCAATTAATGATCATGCATATGCAACCCAAGTAAGAAAAATATTAAAATGTTGTAAGCATGATGACATGGGTAACTCATAGTAAGAATTAGATGATAACCTTGATAGCCTTCAAGAGACTTATAACAAATTGTTTTATGAGATTATCAAAATGTCTAAGGCTATGAATGTAGCATTGTTTCCCTGAGTTTTTGCTTATAATATTAATTATGTATATAAATATATATTGTAATCTTAATTGTTAATTTTGATTATTGGAAATAGTTATAAAATCTTAGTAAAAAACTACCAAAATATCAATATGATATTTTCGAGTGTTCAACACATTCTACCTTTTTATAACATTAACATAAATTTGCTTTTAATTAATAATTTATTAATTATCCTTATTAATAACCTTTTCACGTTAAAAGTTTAATAAACCCAAATTGAAATATTGGGGCTTTATAATCTCCAATTAAAATCTCGATAACAAATACACAATTTCTTATAAATCATTATCAACCTTATCTATCCTAAAGCCAAAAATATATAAAGCTAGTCAAATACCAACAAGTAAAATTAAAATATAATAAAATATTTTAAATAATAATATCAAATATATATAAAATTATCAGAGGTTCAACATTAAATCGTAATCATGATTTAAAAGTTACATGACAATTAAATATCATGAATATAATTAAAATTTCACTAAATTTAAATAATAATAAGAATATAGATCCATCAAATGTATCTCGATAGATGTCTCAATAATATAAAATATTTCAATAATTTTCTCAGATCTTATAAGTCATTATGAACTAATAACTTAGCATCCACCACGCATTGTTAGGTATAATTCACAAGGTACCAATATTTGTAAATTTTACAATTAGCTAATTATATAATTTCATGATACATTACACCCATTATGTACAAATATCAAACTAAATTTGAATAAATAATATTTTTATTGCACCGTTAGGATAAATTTATAATATGCTATACACGTATTCTCATGGTCTAATTAGGATCTACACCCAAACGGAATACACAATACTCAATATCAACTATATTAAACCCAATAACTTTCAGTACAATATTCATTGATATTGTAACATATATTATTTATACGATTATAAGAATCTCCCCCAATAATACCAATTTTCTGGAATATAGAAATTAATATCAGACAATTATAAATTATATCACGATAATATAGGTTTTATATTTCTTAATAAGTAATATTTTTGTTTAATTTTTTATCGTAACCATAGATAACCAAAAAAATCATACATGCGAATTAAGTTAACACAAAGAAATGAATATCGAGGTTATTTGAAAAAAAAAATCCAATCCGATCATCACTGGACCCATTGATATGTTAATATCATTTTAAGGTTATAAATAAATAAATCATATTAAATCACTACTGTAAGGTGCGAGTTTTGAATTCTAAAACGTAATTATAATTAATTAAGTTAAGATAAGTGAAATCAAGGTAAAAAAGGATTAGCAGGTAAAAGTTAAATTTTAGATTGAGTCACTTCAAATTAAAGAACATTTGATCGGCACCCGACGTACGCATATGCACGTCCTAGGCATAGTGGTCGTGCTTAGTTGACACCTGATTGGAGTTTGAGCATACTTTTCAACATATTCGTGCTCAATGCACATCAAATGGACGCTTGAACACGCTGAGACAGAATGCCAGCACTTGAAGCATGCTCAAGTGGATACTTGTGCGCCACTGTGCATGGCCATGGTGCCTGACGTATACTTGTGCGCCAATCTATTATATAAATCATGTTTAACTGACTTTTGGTTATTTTTTTACTAGATTTTGAGAGATAAGAGAGAAGAAGAAAATGAGAAGAGAGAAAGAGAGAGAGGAAGCTAGAGAAGGGCTTTTGAGTCAATCCAAGCAAGATCTTTAAAAATTTAGAGTTAAGGTAAGTATATCTCAAACATCCCTTCCTTTATTACAGATCTGTCTTTACTTTTTGAGTATTTATTGTTCAATTTGCACATACATGATATATTTTAGTAGCTAGGTTGTTTATACTTTATATACATGAATTTCTACTCCCATTCCTAGTAATTTTTATGAGATTCATATTTTTAGTTCATATACCTTATATTATCAACTTATTTCTCTACATTTTTATACTTGTATGTGTTAAAATCATATTTAAACAGTTATTATATGCTTTAAATTCATATATAATGTTCTTCCATGTTAAATTTAATAAGTATATGATTTGCATGCCCTAAATTTTCATAGATTTATCCCTGCTTGTAAGTTATTTAAAATGAAATGTTAAAATGTCATTAGGTTATTGATTTTTTGTAATTTTTTTAAACTAATAATGTATCTTATGTATGTTCAAGAACTTGTACAATGAAGTTTCTACAAGATATATATACATTTGATGGATCCAGCCATGACACGAGCCGATCCAGTCACGACATGGGTCGATTCGACAACCAACCCACTAGCTAGCGAACCTCAACATGAAGTAAGGCCCAAGAACCACCCAACCAGCCCATTTGCTGCAAACGGCCCATGGAGGAGCATCGGCCCAGCATCAGTGGATAGCTTCTACGGCTTAGCCAATCACGGCAAAGTCAACCCCCCACCTCAACGATGGCAATCTGGCAACGTAGAAGATGTTGACGCAACAGGTATCAACCAATGGTGATGGTGGTCAACCATAGGGAACCACCGTATCCACCAACCAATAGCAACCGAGCTAACCCATACGAAAAGTAGCTTGTCGACTACCACCAGCCACGGTCACATCACCGCCATAAAACGACATCTAACACAGTGGTTCCCTATTAATGTTCCAACAGCTGGCGAATCCTAGTGAAACACCTGTTATCAATCTTAACGCCAATGCCTTATCCACAAAGAACTATAAATTTCTTCTCCCTCCACAGGACAGGGAATCAGATGTTTCTCAGCTAAGGCTACCCTCAAATGAGACACGAGAATCAGAAAGAACTAAGTTCTCTTTCCCTAACACAGCTCTCTCCTTCCACCTAACAAAGCCGCTCTCCGTTGAGCGCGTCCTAGTAAGCCACTCCTCGAGTGTGACACACCGAAGTCTAAACCTCTGCCTCTCCAAGCCGCTCCCCATCGAGTGCAATATAAGAGCTCAGGCCTCCTCTCACGTCCCCCACATATGTGCACTATTGCATTCACTCACATCCTCCTTACATCTTTTTATTTTCTAAAAAAGATTTCTAATTTGAATTTCGGATGATAAATTAATGAGTGAGTCTTGTCAATTCTCTAATCTCTCGTTTACAGTTTGTGGTGTACAAGTTTAAAGTTAATAGAAATGGAGACTGAACCCGCTCCCACTCGACACTCAGAGGAAGATTGAACGGATCCCTAATCCGTATCACAACCTGTATCTCAGAATACATCATTGGCGCCGTTTATGAAAAATGACGTAAAAGTTCAACTATCAACCACCACAATCACAACAGCAAACATGGTCAACACAAGGGCGCAGACCAATGTGCCGCCTTGGGACACCACCACCCAATGCGACAACCCCTCTACGCATAACCATGCGGGTGAGCATCTTGAGCTTGACATCCCCGTGGTGGTGGCCGAGATAGGAGACATATTCAAAATGCTCCGGATAATGAGTAGCCATCTAGACATGCAACAATTGGGGCATCCCACTTCCACAGCACAAGTATTGGCTTCTAAGAAAAAGAGCCAAAAATCGAAGCCTCTAGTCGAGAAGACCCTGTGGCCTTACAACATTGGGGCCTAGGAAGCCTTGAGTGACAGGACTCGAACATGACTAGAGGGTCGTCTGAGCCATGGGACACAAGAGGAAGGCCCTGAGTGACGGAACCCTCATTTCTCCCATAGGGACCGAAAGCCCTCAGCCCAAGGAGAAACCTCATGCAGTGCACGACCACCACGAGCTGGAAGCTGCACGGCCACACACCCCCTCTCCCAACCATTCAGAGCTAAGGATCTTCCTTAACGCCAAGAGGGTCTCATCCACCTCTCACATGAAGGATAAGGTAGAAAGATATGACAAGCACATCTTCAGGGACGATGCTGGTTGGAGGGTTGCAGACCTGAGGAAGTCACCCTTCGTGGTGGAGATTCGCGCATAGCCATTCCCTCACATGTTCAAGATACCGACCCTCAAGCCATATGACAAGAGTATCAATCCGATGGAATGCTTGGACCACTTTCGCACACTATCAATCTTCCAAGGCCTAGGCAAGGCCGTCATATGCCAGTGCTTCCCTTTGACCCTCAAAGCGGACACTCATCTTTGGTTCTATAACCTCGAGCTGAATTCTCTCCGAACGTTCACAAAACTTGCCGGTTGCTTCCTATCCCAATTTGCCTCCAGTCGAAGGGAGGTAAAGCAATCGTGGTACCTAGTCCGGCTTCGATAGTGAGGAGACGAGAGCCTGAAACTTTTCCTAGCCCGCTTCATCATCGAGGCTTGAAGGACATCTGAGCTCATCAACCAGGTGAAGCTCAATGTTTTCATTAACACCGTGGAGTTGGGCAACTTCTTCAAACACTTATTTTACCAGAACCCTTAGACTTTTTGGGAGGTAGAGGAGATCGCTCGGGCTTACATAGCAGCTGAGGAGACCGATGAAGCAAAACACTCGGACCACACCAATGAGCTGCTAGAGAGGCCAACAAATGAGAAGAGGAGGAATGGGGATGACAACCGTCCTCGAGAACCGCACAAGCATCTATGGGTGGAACCAGGTTCCCAAAAAAACTTCGACCGCAGGACCTGACCTCCCTTACCAACATGCGCACCAATATCTTGATATAAATTCGGGACGAGAAATTCTTAAAATGGCACAAGGTGCCAAAGAACTTAGAGGCAGGGGACCAGACCAAATACTGCCACTACCACCGGCCTATGGGTGACGGAACTGAGGACTGCTGGATTCTACAGAGGGAGATGGAAGACTTAATCCGTCGGTGGCACTTGACATGGTTCCTACGAAACCTAGGACAGGCTCTCATGGTAGGCAATGAAGACACACAAAGATAACGAGGAATCGAGTGGCGGTCAAGGTTGTCAACATGGAAACAACCAAACCGGCAAAGGGTAATGCCTCAGACCACCCAGAGAACACTTCTAGTAGCAAGAAGCCAAGGGTAAGGGTTAGGACTGATATCATTAGTTTTAGTGATGACAATATGATGCATGTAATAACCCATTATTCTGACCCTCTAGTCGTATCTACCCTCGTTTTAGACGGTATTATAAATTACTAATTGAAATGAGTCTTTGTTGATGACGAAAGTTCTCATACTTTGCTATATTTTGATACATTCTTTAAGCTTGGATTGAAAAAGAGCCAGATAAAACCTACTGAAGGACCCCTGTATGACCCGAATAATGAACCAGTGCCTGTGCAAAGGGCCATCCAACTGGAGGTCACGTTTGAGACATACCCATGGACAGCCTCCCGAATGCTCATGTTTTTAGTCATCGACCTTCTATCTGTCTACAATGTAATCTTGGGACTACCATGCTTAACCTCTTTCGAGATAATAATATCGATTTCGCACCTAAAGGTGAAGTTCTTGACACCGTGCAGCATTGGAGAAGTCTTGGGGGATCCAGTAATGGGGGTTAGACATGTTACCTGTCCCAAGTCGCTCCAGCAACCCCAAGCTAGCCAATTGGGGACCTTAACTTCCAAGACGAGGCCACCCTACAGTAGGGCTCAATTAGGGAGGCAACGGATAGGATTCCTTTGGACCCCAACAAACTAGAAAAGTGCATACACATCGGTAACTCCTTTTCAGATCTCGTCTACAACTAGCTCATCACCTTCCTCAAACAAAATGCCGATGGCTTTGCATGGACTCCTACTGACATGTTAGGGATGCCGACCGGGGTAATGATCCATAAGCAAGGCCTTGATCACAGTCATAAGCTCATCCAGCAGAAACGCAGGAACCACTTGGTCAAAAAATTGGTCGCCATTCACGAGGAAGTGAAGAAGATACTCGGTGCGGAGTTCATCAGGGAGGTCCAGTACTCCGATTGCTTGTTGAACATTGTTCTCATCAAGAAAAGTAATGGGAAATGATGGATGTGCATAGATTTCACTGACGTAAATAAGGCACACCCAAAGGACAGCTTCATGCTACCAAAAATCGACAAGCTAGTAGATACCACTTTCTGTCACGAGCTGCTAAACTTCATGAACGTCTATTTGGGATACAACCAGATCATGATGAGCTCGAAGGACAAGGAGCATACCTCCTTCATGATGGATGGGGGGACCTATTACTATAAGGTCATACCCTTCGGTTTGAAAACACCAGGGCTACCTATCAGCGGCTAGTAAACAAGATATTAGAAGTCCAGGTTAGTCAGAACGTGGCGGTGTGAACGTGGCGGTGTGCATAGATGACATACTTGTCAAAAGTAAAGTCACCGACGACCACGCTTGCAACTTGAGCAAGACCTTCGAGGTCCTCCGGGAGCACTAGATGAAATTCAACCCTGCCAAATGCGTTTTTGGAGTGACCTCTAGAAAGTTTCTAGGTTTTATAATGTCTCAGCAAGGTATCGAGGTGAACTCTGAGAAGATAAAAGCCATTCTCAACATGAATCCTCCTCAAACCATGAAGGAAGTCCAGAAGCGCACCGTGAGGCTTGCTGCCCTCTCCTGATTCCAGGCAATCAGTGAAGAAACACTTACCGTTCTTCAAGGCCTTGAGGGGGACCAAGGCAATTAGATTCCAGTGGATGGCTGAGTGCAATGCCGCATTCCATGGCTCAGGGAATATCTCTCCAATCCTCCTCTCCAAACTTCGCCTCAAGAAGGTGAAGAGCTATATTTATATTTGGCAGTTTCTAGCACGACACTGAGCTCAATCCTGATCTGGCAGTAGTTCAGTGTGCAGTATCAGTGTACTACGTCAGCAAAATCCTAACCGACATTGAGATCTACTGCTCACATGTCGAAGGGATTGCACTAGCCCTATTATACTCCACCCAAAAGCTACTACTCTACTTCCAGGGGCATAAGATCATCCTGGCTAACCAACCCTTGAAGGAAATATTGTGAAAGTTGGACGCCTCTGAGCTACTAGTCAAGTGGGTGATAGAGTTGGGTGAATTTGACATAGAGTTCCGCCTGTAGCTAGCCTTGAAGGGCCAAGCCCTCGCGGACTTTAAAGTCGAGACGGCGACCCCAAATTGGGAGAGCACCCTTGTCGACAAAAGACTGTACCACCGGGGGTACTCAGTCACCTACATGAGATGCCTCACATTGGGAGAGCTGATTATATGCTGAATGAGGTAAACCTTGGCATCTGTGGCTCACATATAGAAGGAAAAAACCTAACATTCAAAGTAATGAGATAAGGCTTCTTCTAGCCCTCAATGAAGCGCGATGTCATGGAGTTTGTAGAAGTGCGAAAGTTGCCAATTTCACGGAAACATATCTCACCAACCGCATATGGAGTTGCAATCCCTCCAGTCACCTTGGCTGTTTGTACAGTGGAGGCTTGACATTGTCGAACCTCTACTCATGATGACTGGATAAAGAAAGTTCATTATAGTGAGCATCAACTACGTAATCAAGTGGATGGAGGCGTCTCCACTAGTACGGATAATTGAATAGAACGCAATAGAGTTCATTTGCCAGAGTATCATTTGTCAATTCAGGATTCCCGAGGTTATAGTAACCAATAATGGAACCCAATTTATCGGCAACTGATTACTAAGTACTACACAAGTTTATGAACAAAGTTAGTTCACACCTCTATTGCCTACTCGCAAACCAACGGACAGGTGGAGGTAACAAACCGGATGCTACTTGTAATGACCCGAGCCCCTATTACATGGGTTGAAGACTAAGCTGGAAGATGCTAGAGGTTATTGGGCTGATGAGTTGCCTTCCATCCTCTAGTCATACAGGACGACCCCGAGAGAGTCGACAGGCGAAATACCCTTTAGCTTCTACTACGGAACAAAGGTGGCCATCTCAATAGAAATCGGTCTACCTAACCTTTGGATCAAAATCTTTGACCTCCTCAATAACTCCTAGAGGCCCAAGGAGCACCTCGACCTGCGTGAGGAGGCCTGAGACACAACACGCCTTCGGATTGTAGCATACCAACAGTGAATCACGCAGCACTATTGTAAGAGGGTAAGAGCCCACTAATTCGAGGTAGGGGACATCGTCCTACGGAGCATAGAGGCAACTGGTAAAACTGCCAATAGGAACAAACTCCTGCTAAATTGGAAGTGACCGTTTCTCATCTCGACAATCCTCTAGAACGGTGTATACAAGCTACATACTCAGGACGGCAAACTCGTCTCAAGGATATGAAACGCCATCCACCTTAAGAAGTACTACCAATAAGCTCCAACCAAACCCAGGTAAGCCCCACATGCATCATTCCGAATGTTCGTATATATATCAGATTTTTAATTAATAAAATTACTATTTATTCATGCGTATTTATCCATGTGAATGCATGCATGTTTCTCATGTCACCAAATCAAGTGATCTAAGCTATCCCTAAGTCAGGTAGGATCTGTCCTTGCCTACTCCACGATGCATTGATGATCAAACAACCTTGGCACCAAGCTGAGTAGCCCATTAAGCGGTCAAACTTCAAACCTTGGTTCAACACCGAGCGGCCCAACCGCAGTAAAAAATCTAGGGGCTCTTGGAGCTCCTAACCAAATGGCTACTAAAACCTTAGGGGGCTTCTATTGCGGGCATGTAATGACTTCCCTTCGACAGAAAAAGCACCCTGAATCAACAACAGTCGGCAGACTAGGGCTAGACACGCATGGGCAACAACATCCTTGGATAGGATCGAGTGTCAATACGACAATGTGTGGGCGATGACCTACGACTCTACTAGGGCCCAACTGCTACGGCCATAAAACGCAACTGGCCATGGTGAGGCTCATCCACGGGCATGCGGCGACATCTTATTTACAGGATAGAGCGCATGACAGAATCAAGGTGTCACGACATTCCCTTCCCAAGGGAACGAGCACCACCAGACAGACGCGTCCCAGACAAACCCAACGACGATAGCTATAATGCTTAGTTGGACAAGCAAAGAGGAAGTAGTTCCATATGAAAACACAAGCAAGTAGCCACAAAAGTCGTGTCACAAACCCGAACTAAGTAAGTTAATTAAATAATTAAATATACTTTAATTATTAATATTATAATTCTCAAAACCCAGGTGTAACTACAAAATATACAAAACTCTATAAAATTATATAATCCACATAGGACCTGATCAGATAATATATATGTGACCTACTCTATAAAATAGTCATAATGGGAGAACCAAATAAAGACAATAACTCATCCACATAAGAAATCGACCCAACAAATTCTTAATATATAAATTCATGACCTACATTCGACTGACTCTAACATCTTATAACATTTTACATAAAATTTATTCATCCCGATACATGGTTGATAATATCAAAATCCAAAAATATGACACTCACCATAGGCGTACAGTGCTGCGCTGAAACTATTCATGCTACTGCGATGAAGCTGATCTTCTACTCTGAATGGATAAAATAGAAGAATAAGCCCAAATGAGTCCAAAGAATCATAATTATGGTCGATAGACAAATTCAAATCGCCAATAAATAAAGATTTCAAATCTAAAATCTAATAGTAGTTTCGTACTCAAATTAAATATTCAAATTCAAAGTAAATATCCAATTTGGAAAACAATCATCGTCAGGACGTATATATATATATATATATATATATATATATAATAATAGAAGTGATTCGGACCGATTCTAATGTGTCGATGTCCAATCCAATTCCAAGTCAAATGCCCAATCAGCTCGTGATTTGGGGCAAAATTCAATAGCCGGATGATCCAATAGCGTGTAGCAAAGTCGAAGCAGCATCGCGATAATTTTGTCAAAGGTCCGGATCAAAACATATGGTCAAATAATTCGTACGAGATACACCAAGCCCAATTGTAAGCAAAATCGACGAATCTCAAATCCAAATCTAATATAAATCTATACAGAGAGACAAAAATATGCACCAATTTAAAGTTTGATTATTGAAAGAGTAACTTGAGGAAGGGTTATACATAACCCTGGTAACATTAGGCCAAAATTCATATGTTCTGTATCCATAGATAAGATTATTTATTATATTTTGCCACCCGCGACTTTGAGTATAATCCTCAAACTTGTTAAATATATTAGAACGTCCAAATATATTCTAAGGTCAAATTAAATTATTCATATGGAAAGGTTCACTACTCCAAACCTTTTCTGCTGGCGGAAAGAGATTTTCAATTAACAAAATAATCTCCCCATCAGGACCTGACCAGAATCCAATAATCCAAATTCAAATGTAGTGATCACAACCTGACACGTACATGTGAAAATGCATGATCAATGCAAGTTTCGGGTATATTTTTATTACACATATTGATATAAATATATACCGAGTCTAATAAATTTTTTTTTCAAACTTTCAAAAAAATTATAAAACCAATATTCAAAATCCTTCAAAATAATCCAATGAACTACACATGTATGTCCAAAATAAATAAAATGATGTATAAAAATACATGCATGTTAGTAAAAATTTATACAGTATCCAAAATACATCAAAAATTAAATCAGACGAAAAATAGGGGTTACAGATACTTGTTTCGACCTTATATTCCACAGATCTAAAAAATAGATACTCCGAGGTATCGAATCGTGGGCTTCCTCTTTCACTGCCGCGTGGTGCCTGTCATTCCCGAGCTCTCTCGCTCTCTTCACAGCTCTGCGCACAGCCACACTTCACCACTGCCGTTGCCAGTCACTGACGCACCACCACCAACTACCGCCAACCACCCCTGCTACACCTCTGATCATTGCCACTACAGAAGCTACCGACAACCACGTCGGCTTCGATGGTTTCTTCTCACCATGCCTCTACCGATTCACTTCTGGCCGCCGTCAACCAAGCCCACCACGCCGACTTCGTCGTCTGACGCCAACGTCAACGGCACTGCTTCCTCCTCTTCTTCGCGCAGTGCCAGAAGATGGCACCCTGAATTTCCTCTCTCTCCTCTGCTGTACGCCGATCAGAAACGAGCCCCAAACCCCCCTTATAAAATAAATTTTATTTTATTTCATATTATCATCCACCAACGCCCCATCCCTTCTTATCTCATTCTATTCTATCCTATCTTATGCCCTTTTTTTTATCAAATAATATATTATATTATATTTATATATATATATCCATCATATACCCCCAAACGCACAACGAATGCCAAGTTGCAAATTCCGATATTCCCACAAAATTCCACGATATTAAATAATTTTTTTACATATCCAATTTATCCAAAATCTCAATAAATATTAAAATATTTTCAATGAGGTATAGGATATTACATTCTCCCCACCTTATAAAAATTTCATCATCAAAATTTTACGTACTTTATTTATTGAATAGATAAGGAAAATTCTCCCGAATTTCTTCCTCGCGTTCCCAGGTTGCCTCCTCAGCTACATGATTTCTCCACAATACTTTAACCAACGGAATAACTTTATTCCTTAACACTTGATCCTTCCGATCTAAAATTTGAACAGGAGCTTTAACATATGATATATTCTCATCTATCTCCAAAGGCTCAAATTCGATCATATGAGAAGGATCGTACACATATTTTCTTAACATAGAAACATAAAAAAACGTCAGGACAACCCGCCAGGTTTGGAGGCAAAGCCAATCTATAGGTCACCTCTCCAACCCGCTCTAAAATTTCAAATGGTCCAATGAACATTGGCTTCAATTTATCCTTAGCTTGGAATCTTGAAATTTCTTTCCTTGGGGATACCTTCAAGAACACGTGATCACCCACTTCAACCTCCAATCTGATCTCCTCTTGTCAGCATAACTATTTTGACGACTATGGGCTTCACTTAACCGATCCCTAATGATTATGATCTTTCCCAATGAATCCTGGACAATGTCCGGTCCTAAAAAACTATGGTCCCCGATTTTTTTTTCCAATTGATTAGAGATCTACATCTTCGTCTATACAAAACTTCGTACGGAGCCATTCCAATACTTAACTGATAATTATTATTGTAGGCGAACTCAGCAAAAGGTAAAAAACTTTTCCATGAGACTCCCATTTTCAGAACCGACGCTCTCAATATATCTTCCAATATTTGAATAGTCCTTTCGGATTGGTAGTCCGTCTGCGGATGAAAGGCTAAACTGAACTGAAAGCTGGTACCCAATTCCTTGTGCAAACTTTTCTAAAATTTTGACACAAATTTGGAATCTCGATCAGACACAATTGAAACAAGAATACCATGCAATCGAACAATCTCATTAATGTACAAACGAGCCAATTTATTTCTGAAATACGTCATTCGAATCGGTAAGAAATGGGCTGACTTTGTCAGTTGATCCACAATCACCCAGATGGCATCCATGTTTTTCGTCGTCCTCGATAATCCTGAAACAAAATCCATCGTGATGTGTTCCTACTTCCAATTGGGAATCGATAAAGGATGTAAGAGTCCTGGAGGCTTCTTATGTTTTGTCTTTACTTACTGACACACGATATATTTAGCCATGAAAGTTGTAATTTTTCTTATCATATTCTGCCACCAGAAAGTCTTTTTCATATCTTAGTACATCTTATTCACATTAGGATGAATTGTGTACCTCGATCTATGGGTTTCATTTAAGATTTCATCCTTCAACTCTCCAAGGTTTGGTATGCAAATTCAATTTCAAAAATATAAAATCTTGTCCTGCCGAAAATGGAATTCTGCTCGAGATTCTTGATCCAATTCTCCCGCAATCTTCACTACATATAGATCCAGCATCTGATTCTCTTTGATTTTCTTCAAAATCTCTAGCTGCACTTGAAAGTATAATAGCATCATTCTTGATCCTTGGGAATGCAACTGAATTGCGTAGTTTTCATTCAAATAAACATTTTTTATTCCTTGATCATTAGATGAGCCATCAATTCAGAAGGCTTTCTACTTAAAGCATCAGCCACCACATTTACTCTCCTTGGCTGGTACTAGATCTCACAATTATAAACTTTCAGTAGATCCATCCATCTCCGTTGTTGCATATTTAACTCATTCTGGGAGAATAAATATTTCAAACTTTTATGATTAGAATATACTACAAAATTTTTCCCGTACAGATAGTGCCTCCAAACTTTCAAGGCAAAGATCACTGCTGCTAATTTTAAATCATGGGTGAGATAGTTTTGCTCGTGAACCTTCAACTGTCTTGATCCATGAGCCCCCACCCGACCACGCTACTTTAAAACACAGCTTAGACCTTTCTTAGAAGTATCACAATATACCATAAATCCACCCGATCCATTTGAAATCGACAATACTAGCGCGGACGTCAATCTTCTTTTCAAACCCTAAAAGCTTTCTTCACAATCACCATCCTAAACAAACGCCATTTTCTTCTGAGTTAAGCGGTTTAGAGGTATCGTAATCCTTAAGAAGTTTTCAACAAACTGCCTATAATACCCTGTCAAACCCAAGAAACTTCCCACTTCAGTGACGTTTGCTGGTCTTACCCAATTTGTCACCGCTTTGATCTTCTTTGGGTCAACTGACACACCGCCCTTTGAAATGATATGATCCAAAAATGCCACCTACTCTAACCAAAATTCACACTTTTGTAGTTTTGCGAATAACATCCTCTCCCTCAAAGACTGCAACACAATCCTCAAGTGAGCTTCATGATCTTCTAAACTCTTTGAATAAATTAAGATATCATTAATAAAAACTACAATAAATTGATCTAAATATGGTTGAAAAACTCTATTCATCAGATCCATGAATGATGCTAGTATATTTGTCAGTCCAAAAGGCATCACTAGAAATTCGTAGTGACCATATCGCATTCTGATAGCCGTCTTAGGAACATCTTCCCGCCTGATCTTTAGCTGATGATACCCTGAGTGCAAATTAATCTTTGAGAACACTTGAGCTCCTTGCAGTTGGTCGAACAGGTCATCAATCCTCGAGAGGGGATACTTATTCTTGATTGTAATCTTATTCAACTCCCTATAATCAATACACAACTGCATGGATCCATGCTTCTTCTTTACGAATAACACAGGAGCACCCCACGGTGACACACTTGGCCGGATGAATCCTTTATCTAATAACTCCAACAATTGTTGCTTCAACTCTTTTAATTCAGATGGGGACATCCTATAGGGTGCCCTAGAAATTGGTATAGAACTCGGTACCACATCAACCGCAAATTCAATCTCTCTATCCGGAAGCAATTTGGGCAATTCCTTCGGAAAAAAATATTTCTAAATTCACAAATAACTGGAATATCTTCTACACCAACAGAATGGCTCTCAAATGAGACCATATATGCCAAATAAGCCTGGCATCCATCTTCAATTAAATGACTAGTGTACAATGGCGAAATCAATCATGAAACCTCCTTATTAACTCTTCTTTGAAACTCAAAGAATTCATACCCTGGAATACAAAATAAGATTGTTTTATGAAAATAGTCTACGGTAGCATGATAATACGCCAACCAATTCATTCCCAAAATTATATCAAAATCTGGCACATCTAGTAGAATTAGGTCCGCAAATAATTTATGGCCATTAACCCAAATCGAACACTGAGGATACACAATATCGACTAAAAGAGACTTGCCCACTGGGGTAGATACTATTAATGCAAAGTCTAAATATTAGGAAGACACATATAAATTATGCACAGACTTAGGGGACACAAAAGAATGAGTAGCTCTTAGATCAATTAAAACATGCACCATGGAGTTAAAAATCTGAAGATTACCTTCTACAACAGAGGGATCAGTCCTCATATCGAGCTAAAGTCGCAAAGGCTCTGCCTAGAACCATTGGCCTCTTCTCTAAACGCTTTGAATTTGGACAATCCTTAAATAAATGACCCGTCTCACCACAGTTGAAATAACCTCCACTCTAATGATAGCATACTCTACTGGTGTGATTCTTTCTACAGAATTCATAGGCAGACTTGGTGAAATGAAATTTTGGAGAGAAAACTTTCTCTTCAACAGCTTTCCCTTTATCTTTACTTGCTTTGCCCTTATCTTTACTTTTCGGCATCAAGTGAGAAATTCAATGGAAAACTCCCCCTTTCGTGCTCTGGCCTCGTTGTTTCAACTTCTTCTAAAGATACTTCCCTGGAAGCTCCTGTTGCTCGAGTAATAATGCCCAATCTAGAGCCTCTCGATATGAGTGCAATTTGACCGACACCAATTGCTTATGAATTGTGTCCTGTAACCCTTGAACAAATTTCTGAGCTCTTAGAGACTCATTGGCAATCAAATGGGGAGTAAACTAAGAGAGCTCCATAAATTAGAAATCATATTCCGCTACTGTCTTGTCTTCTTGCCAAAGTTGACCAAACTCAACTCCTTTAATTTCTCGAATACTGGATGAGAAAAATCGATCTAAAAATACTTTTCAAAAAATCTCCCATTCAATTTCCTCGCTGTCCTGGCCCAAAATATGACGTTGAGAGTCTCACTATCTCATGGCCTCACCATCCAATTTGTAAGCGGTAAATCTTAATTTATCTTCTTCAGGGCAATCAATAATATCAAATACTCTTTCCAATTTCTTTAGCCAGTTTTCTGCTTTGATTGGGTCAGCTTACCTAAGAACTTCAGAACATGCTCGCTTTTAGAACGATCGTATGGTGTCAAACTCTGACATTGCTTAGCCATTTTTCTCATCGTCGCCATGTCTTGATCCTGCCGCTAGATCATCTGATCCATCATATTTCGCATGGTAGTATAATCATCTCTATGACCTGAGACTGACCTCCTACCTCTGGTCTCTTCACGGCTTGCCACAGACCTTTTGCTCCTGACTTCCTCTTGGCTTGCCGTTGATCTCCTACTCCTATGGTCCTCTCGACATTAATATGATCTCCTAAGATCTCTAAAATTTGCCATAATATCAGTCTATCATATAAAGATTTGGTCAATAATCTTCCTAAAATTAACCCAAAATTGATGCAAAATACTTTCCGTTATGACTTTTCTCTGATATCACTTTTGTCACAAACTCAAACCAAATAGCTCAATTAAATAATTAAATATACTTTAATTATTAATTTTATAATTTTTAAAACTCGGATGTGACCACAAAATATACAAAATTTTATAAAATTATATAATCCACATAGGATTTGATCAGATAATATATATGTGACCTACTTTACAAAATAGTCGTAATGGGATAACTAAATAAAAACAATAACTCATCAACATAAGAAATCGACCCAACAAATTCTTAATATAAAAAGTTATGACCTACATCCGACTGACTTCAACATCTTATAACATTCCATACAAAATTTATTCATCCCGATGCATAGATGATAATATCAAAATCAAAAAATATAGCACTCACCAGAGGCGTACAGTGCTGCGCCGAAACTCTTCATACTACTGCGATGAAGCTGATTCTCTACTCTGAATGGATAAAATAAAAGAATGAGCTTAATACCCAATAAGTATTATAAATAAACAAATGAGTCCAAAGAATTAGAAGGAGAGTCAAATAGACAAATTCAAATCGCTGATAAATAAAAATTTTAAATTTAAAATCTATTGGTAGTCTCGTACTCAAATTAAATATTCAAATCTAAGGCAAATATCAAATTTGGAAAACAGTCTTCGTCGAGACATATATATATATAACAGAGGTGATCCGGACCGATTCCAATGTACTGATATCAAGTCAAGTCCAAGTCCAACTCCAAGTCCAAGTTTAAGGCCCGGTTAGCTCGTGATCTGAGGTAAAATCCGATAGCCGTATGATCCAATAGTGTGTGCCAAAATCGAAGCAACATCACGATAATTTTTCCAAAGGTTTGGATCAAAATATATAGTCAAATAATTCGTACGAGATATACTAAACTCAATTGTAGGTAAAATCGATGAATTTTAAATCCAAATCCAATATAAATCTATACAGAGATGCAAAGTTATGCACCAATTTAAGTTTTGATTAATTAAAGATTAGTTTGATGAAGGGTTACACATAATCCTGGTAACCTTAGGCCAAAATTCATATATTCTGTATCCATAGATAAGGTTACTTTCTATATTTTACTACCCACGATTTTGGATACAATTCTTAAACTTATCAGATATATTAGGATGTCTGAATATATTATAAGATTAAGTCAAATTCTCCAAATGAGAAGGGTCACTACTTCAAGCCTTTCCTACCAGCAAAAAAGGATTTCTACTTAACAAAATGATCTCCCCGTCGGGAGTTAGCCAGAATCTAATAATTTAAATCTAAATGTAGTGAACACAACCCAACACGTGCATATGAAAATGCACAGCCAATAAAAATTTTGTATATATTTTTATTACACATACTGATTAAATATACATCCAGTCCAATAATTTTTTGGGGGGCTTTTAGAAAAATAATAAATTCTTAAAATCATAAAATCCATATTCAAAATCTCCCAAAATAATTTAATAAATTACACATGTATATCCAGAATAAATAAAAAGGTGTATAAAAATATATGCATGTTAGTAAAAATTCATACAGTATCCAAAATATATCAGAAATTAAATCAGACTAAAAATAGGGGTGATAGATACTTGCCTCGACCTTATACTCTACAGATTTGAAAAATACATACTCCGAGGTATCGAATCGCGGGCTTCCTCCTTCAATAAACATTAAAATATTTTCAATGAGGTCTGACATATTACAAGTCGTGGCGATTCAACTGATTTTATTGCGATAAGTTTCGGATACACAAGAAGGCCATTCGCCCAAAAAAAAAGAAGAGAAAAGGAGCCTAGTGGTCTAGAGAAGGCTAACTCGATGGCTGGTCACCACCCAGCTGGGAAGATAAAGGCTCAGCTGTCCCTTCGGGAGGGGCCAGCAAGTCAGACCTCTGTGTTGTGCTGGCGTTCACCCAGTGAAGCAAGGCGACAGGAAAGTTTGGAGTCACCAGTTGCGCCACTCACCAGTAGATATTAATACTGTGCCAGTACTTTCCCTCCAGCACCTTCCCAAGCTCCTCTATTAGAACGGAGCCTCTCAACTGGCCCTCAAGCCAGAGACAGTGATCGCGAAGAAAATAATACCACTCTTGGGACTCACGGAGCAACCCCTCAAGGGAAGTGATCTTCTAGTTGACCGCACCTAGCTCGCCCTCGGAGGCCTCGACCCGCTCAACTACAGCTCCATATTTCATTGCACTAACATGCCCTCGAGCCAGAAAAGCCAATGGCAACTTGAAACTGGAGAACCCTCTCTGGAACCTATCAGCAGAAAGCGTGTTAGAAGGACAAAGATGAAAGTAGAAAAAAGACAAAGGGATGCTAAATAAATACATCCACGAAAGAAAGCCTCTTGGAAGGAGGACATCTTGGTCCAACCTCAGGCAACTCCATAGCCTCTTTGGCTCGACAAGACTCGATGCCTTCAGACTCTGGAAACTCGGGGGCTAGCACCATAGTTTCCTTCGTGACGTCCAAAAAAACCATCCCTCTTGAGCCCCTAGCTCCAAAGGGTTTGAAGGATTTGCCTCGATGGCCTCGCCTATGTGAGAGGGAGGCATGTCGACAGTGATCATCTCCCCAGAAGGAGGCTCCTCTACAACCTCAACTATCTCAGGAGGGGGCACGTCGACAGCGACGATCACCTCAAAAGGAGACTCCTCTACAAACTCGGCGTCCTCAATGACCATCACAACCTTGACAGCCCCATCAGCCGAATAGACATCCTCCACCACGAGAATATCACTGGACGCCTCCACCATACTAATGGGAGACTCAAATCCTCCGATGTTGACCTCCAACTACAACCCAACTACAGCCTCCGATGTCAGCTCAGCTGCGACATCTGTCGCAAGCTCGATTAGGGCATCCGTCAATAGCTCCCCAGTAAAATTTTGGCATCAATCAGGACCCCATATTGCGCCAATAGGGGTGCAAAATCGGCTCGACTTTGGCTCCAACAGCACTGGATCTGAGAATCGACATAGGAGCTGCTATGGCAGTGGAGCCCTCAGCCCCCTTAGACTGACGCCTGACCCAAGCAGGACACAAAAGTAGAGCTCACCCCCTTGAAGTACTCCCAAATCGCCACACACATTGCAGCACTGCCTCATCCTCTCTAGGAGAAGAAGTAAACTTCGAAGATATGCCGTCAGAGGAGTAACACCTCTTTGACGGATGACTTGAAGGTTCTCGAATTACTAATGACTCTGGCTTCCTCTAGCTGGTAGACATCTCCATGGGGGCTGGCCCCCACATTGCTACGGCAAAGGCCTTTGGGGTTAACAAGTGTCTCCTCTCCCAAAAAGTGTCTGCGTTGGCTAGGACATTGTCTACCAGAGGCTTCTCCTGAGCTTTTTCACCCTCTTCCAAAGGCCTGGTGATGCCGAGCTGGACTTTCCCCCACTTGTTGGAAACAGCCCAATCGAAAGGAATTTCCAAATGAAAGAAACGGTTGACCGAATCAGGATTTGCCCCTCTGAAGTTAAAACCAAGTTAGGGAGACAAGAAAATCCAATCACCCTTCTATGAGAAGGTAAAGATCGCTCTCACTGAGGTGGTAGTGAATCTGTAGCCATGGCAACAGGAGAAGATGCAGAGTGACATCAGATACCGAATGGCATTGGGCATGATCCTCGCCATCGGCACCCCCAAAACCTCGATGATTGCATACAGGTTTGATGGCACTAGGAAATGAAGTCCACCTCTCAGATGGATCTCATAGATAGTAATGAAGCCATTGGTGGAGAACTTGCCCTGCCATCTTTGCCTGATAGCAGAAATGTCGTGTCCCCCAGAACCCTAAACTGGGAAAGCAACAACTGAACATCTTCAGTAGTGAAGATCGAGTGAATCCTCCTAATGTCATCAATGGCCATGGTTGGAACGGAAGAAGAAGGAAATATGTGAAAAAAGGGGGGCCCGCAACGAATTGAAGATGAAGGCAAAGTGCATGAATGGAGACAGGCACGCGATTTAAATAAGCGAAAGCCCTGAGCCAAAAACGACATCGGAGGGAAATCGAATGGCTACCCTCATGATTGCAACTACGCATGTCAAAACCACGAGGTGTCAAGACAAACTCCATCCAGCCATCATTTAAAATGGCTTGGTGCCTCGGATTCTTGCACACCAGTAATAATGCCAGTCAACCAAACCGTCCTGTCAATAATAAATAGAGCACTCAGACTCCAGAATGGCCAGCGCTGACAGTCGAAGCGACCATCATGACAGCATATGATCTCACCAGGAGACTCACAACTTAACGATACGGCAACCGTCACATGATGTGACTAAGGATAGAGTGCGGATCGCGCGCAATCCAGGCCGACTCGACAACGTTTGCCCGGCATGCCTCCCAGCCAAACATTCAGGATGATCGATCGAGAAGCTAGTCGTCAAATAACTGAGCCGCTGAATGCATGATCCGTCTGATTGTCAAATTCCAGGTCACATCCGATGGTACGAAAATACCTCAATCATGAAGCAACAGTAGAAGATAAGAGGACAAGATTATAGAAATATAAGGAGAAAAATACTCATTGGTTCCATTAATTGAATTCTTTTACAAAGGACAAGACTTACAACAATAAAAGTATATAGTAGAGGAAAATACATTGAGCAAAAAAAAAACCGGTGGCATTTGCCTGGAAATACGTTTAGAGAAAACACGTGTAGGGAGAGCAGCTACGGGTGAATCACAACACGGATTGTGTCTACTTGCCCATGGAACATACCCAACCAGAAACAAGGCACCGCAAGAGGCAGGTGGGAAGCAATTATTTGAAGCAAAAAAGAAACACCGCCGCCAATGTTAGAGAAGCTTCCCACCTGGAGACTCCAACTCTAGTAAGTTCTGGCGATGACCCCTAGAGAAGATATCAAGGTAGGGCCACTTCCGTAAATCCGAGAGGATCACAGGAAACGCCTACCCTAGGGGATCCCTTCAGAAGAGGATGTCTGAACGCTAGCTAGAGGAGGAAAAGAAAAAGAGACCCTATCACCGAATTGCCAAGCGTGATGGCACAAAAATAGCCAGAGTAGGGTCCGGGTGGCACAAGAACAGTCAGAATAATGGCAATGCTATAAGTGCCAAATGCGCATTCGAATCTTCCAAGACTTCACGCGATCCTAGTGCAAGGCTTTGAGAGGCCCAGGGTAACTTCGAACTCCCGCATCACCTAGCTGGTGTAGAGATGAACTTGAAAGCAAAAAGCGAGGAGACCCTTCATTCATAGCTATGACAGAAAAGTGGCGAGCCAGCGGTGAAAGGACGTGTTCACTAATTACCGGTAAGGAATTGATGCTAGGCCCGATTCAAAAAAAAATCTTTCCAAACAGAATATCGAATCCCTGCGTCATTGTACGGAAGGCTAAAAAGCACCTAGAAAAGGGGCGTAACTCTTGGGAACCAGTGAGTAGGCTCAGCAGGCTTAGGAGGCGTGTGACTGGACCTAGGGTAGCATCTTGGGAAGAGATGTGTGAGCAAACTCAGCAAGTAGCATCCCATCATCTGACATGCCAGAGACCAAAAAGGCCCAGCTCCTCAGCATGGGAGGCTAGTGATGGGTCCAGCCACAATACATGCCGGTCTAGCCATAATACAGGACGATCTGACAGCCAACCCACTAGCCATCGAAGCCCAACACATAGCAGAGCCGAGGAATCGTCCAACTAGCCCATCTGCTATAAATAGGCCGAGGGAAGAGCAACAGCCCAGGGTCGTGGAATATCCTCTGCAGCTCAGCCAATCAAAACAAAATCCACCATCTACCTCAGTGATAGTAGTTTGGCAATGCAGAAGATGCCGGCAAAATAGGTCCTAACCAATAGCAATAGCGGTCAACCATTGGAAATCCCCATGTCTGCCGAGTAACGACAGCCCGGCCAACCCATGCGAAAAGCCGCCTGGCCCCTGTCGACCACCACCTGCCGCAATCACGTCACCGCCATAAGACGACATCTAACACGGTGGCTTTTGTCAATACCCCAGCGGCCAATAAATCCCGATTGAACACCCATCACTAGTCTTGGTACCAAAGCCTTCTTTATGAAAGCACTATAAGTTTCCTCTCCCTTTACAGGGTACAGGAAGAACAATTCTCAACAAAGGCTACCCTCGAGTGAGACATAAGAGCCCTAAAAGAATTAAGCTCTCTTTCCCTACACAACTCTTTCTCCTCCTTACAAAGCCAACTCTCGTTGAGTGCATCTTAGTGAGCTACTCATCAAGTGCAATACATAGAAACCCAATCCTCCACCTCTCCAAGCCGATCCCTGCCTAGCATACTACAGGATCTCAGTCCTCCTATCACAATCCTTGCATACGTGCATCATTACATTCTTTCACATCATCCTTACATCTTTCTATTTTTCTGAGAAAGATTACTAATTTGAGCGTCGAAAAATAAATTAGAAAGTGGGTTCCATTAATCCTCTGACTTCTTGTTTATAATTTGTAGTACGTAGATTTCAGGTTAACAGAAATGAAAACCAAACCCACTCCTGCTTGACCCGCAGTGGAAGATAGAGTGGCTCCTTAATTCGTACCACAACCCAAATCTTGGGATGCATCAGAATGTATGTTGATTAATGGCTACTGAGATATAGGAAAGGACAAGTGGATGTATGGTGAAAATTTCTTTATATATTAATCAACTAATTAATTAATTTTATTATTATTAATTGCACTCACATAAATATATAAACGCATATTATTATCACAATAAATCATAATAATTATTTCACGATATTTAAAAATCATTGTTGACTATCTGAAAAATTATCAAATTATCCTTCTAATACTCTCGTGAATCCGATATGTCTGACCTTAATGCAAAATTAATCTAAACTCATTTACGGTTAATAGTGCATTAATTATCTACATTCATGACTATCTCAAGTACAACAAACTCGAGTTGAAATATTAGTGTATTGTAATATTACTATTTTTCTATTTTATATTGATAACATAATTATTATTAATGATGATAGCTTTAGTATTCTTGATCATGAACATTTTTTTTGGATCATTACTTTGAAATGAATGATCTTGGCTTCCTTTGCTTATTTCTTGGATATGAGATATCTCCTACCTTTGATGGCTATCATTTGATATAAGCCAAGTATGTCTCTTATCTTCTTTTTCATTCTAGCCTCACTAATTACAAAATGGCTCATAATCCTCTTGAAACAAATATCAAGTTTTATGTTACTAATGGCCAGTTCCTTTCAGATAGTTAATTTATATCAATTCTACATTCTATTTACTATACAATTATTTTTCATATTCTTCGTAGTATGAAGGACACCTTATTCTATGGATTTTATTAAAGTTTTGAGTTTATTCTAATGTAAATCTGACAAGTAATACTACTGATTGATGGTTCATCACTGATTTCTCTACTTATTGAAAGATTCTCTTATTTTTTGGCACAATAAAAAGTAGATCAGTGCTACTCGCTCTACCACCCAGGATGAATATTATACTTTTATTGATATTACCTTTGAGTTGCTTTGGCTTTATTGACTCTTACAGAGTATGGGCGTATCTCCACTGTACAACACTTTTGTTTATTATGAATCATAATACTATTCAAAGTGTTTATAATGATATATATTATAAATGTATAAAATAGATCTAAATCGATTATTATTTTTTACGTCATCACCTCACAGAGTGTGAAATCCCGAAATAAAAAAGAGAGCTTAAAATCGGAATAAAATATTAAAACTAAGAGTATATTTTTGTTTTCGACTTAAAAACAGGAAGAAGATTGAAATCCGAAGTAAAAATGTCAAAAATAAAATCCAGAGGCCGGAGTAGCCTTATACCTTTCAATACCGGAATGGCCTTATGCCACTTAAAATCGGAGAAGCTTGTGCCACAGAAGGCCGGACTGCTTGAAGTCTGGAATAGATGACAAGAAAATGTTGACCGAAATTTATAAGGTTGACTGACTTTTAGAATGTTGACTGGCTTTAAGTAAATGTTGATCGAAAATTGTGATGTTGACCGGATGTTGCCTAGCGTCAAAATATTGACCGACAAAAGAGTTGACCGGCCTTGAGAAAGGTTGACCGATCTTCAATAAAAGAAGTAAAATGATGGCCGACTTTGAGCATTGACCAAAGAGTTGACCGGAATAAATTAAGGGTAACTAAAGACAATGACCAACTTTACTGATTAGTTAGAACCTAACTAGACCCCAACTAAATGAAGTAAGTGAACCACCCTGTTGACCGTCTGAAAAGAAGTACCAAAGTAAGTAACTTAAACTACTTACTCCCACCTAACCTCTGAGAAAAAGTACCAAGTAGGTAGCTTACCCCCACTTACTCCACCTAATCCCTCCTCTATATATACTCAGTTTCAATCGAAGAAGCAAGTATGAGCACCGGCAAGAAGGAACAGTAAGGAGTAGAGAAGGAGAGAAAACTTCAAGTCTGTAGGAATGGGCAAACGACTGTTAGACAAGTGTACACTCTGTTTTTAATTTCAGAATATTACAAATGCACTTCGGACGATCATTCTTTTTAAGTTCGTTTGCAAGTGTGCCCCAATTTTTTTAAAGTTTATGCTTTGCAAATATACTTCCGTCTCCAAAGTTCCAGCTTTGAAAACTGCCAGTCTTCCTTTCTGATTTAGATTAAATGCATGCCGTTTTAATTACTGTTTAATAAACTGTATTCTGGTTTGAATTCATGCTTTCTGCCTTCTGTCATCTGCTTTCTGTTAAACTTATATTTAAAGTGGAGTACATGAAAATAAAAAAGTAGATCGACTTGTATGTCACTTGCATTTGAAACCGGCCTTGATTTATAAAATAAATGAGACCGACTTTATAATATAATTTGAAATCGGCTTAAGTAAATATTAAAATCGACATTATATTATAATTGAAACCGGCATTTATATTGTAAATTTGAAACCGACATTTGCATTATAATTGAAACCGGCCTTGTATTATAATTGAAACCGGTATTTTTATTGTAAATTTGAAACAAGTATTTGCATTGTGATTTAAAACCGGCATTTGCATTGTAAATTTTGAGACCGGCCTTGTATTATAATTGAATTTGGCATTTGTAATGTAAATTTAAAACCGGCATTTACATTGTGATTTTGAAACCGGCCTTGTAACATAAATTTAAAACCGGCTTGTGATATGGTCGTCTGGAATGAACAAAGAAAATGTGAACCGGCTTTATGATAAGACAAATAAGTTCGGACCTTAGCATTGGGAGATTAGGTTTTCTGACGTGCCTTAGGACTTTATAGTGATAATCGAGGATAACGAAAGTGAGAGTCGTCCTCGGAACTTTGTAGAATGAGGTATTGTCGTGATTGTGAGGAGATGTGTACAATCTATCCTCGATTAAAACCCCCTTCCGCTAAGCAGAAACCTTACCAATAAAAGAGGATTTCTATACTGTAATTGGCCTTGTTTTATGTTCTAATATTAACTGTTTCGGCTTTCTAATCGACTTTTGCATAGTCCAGCCAATTGTTACCTTATGATATTTATGTTGCATGATTACCTACCTTGACGGTTTTAGTATTCTACAAGATTCCAGTCGAATGATATCTTGTATATGTATCTGTAACTGTTGACAGTCCAAACGTTTTATGAAAAATCTGCATGTATCTTGTTGAGCTCCGACTCACTATTTTTTTATTTTTCTCCCCTTCAGATAAAATTTTAGAACTCGTGCCTGACGAGACGGAGTGACTAGAGCCTATCTGAAGGATTGTAAGGTTTCAGGAGCACACCTTTTGGAAGACCGCCACGAAATGTAATGATCTATTAGAATTAATGAACTTTTGTAATTAGACGTTTATGGTTATATATATTCAGGAATGAATTTTATGGGAATGAATATAAATATTTTAGCAGGATATTAGATTGACTTTCGCTATATGTTTGATGACTAAAGTGTAAGAGTCCTAGATAGCATATGTGATCCTGTGATTGGAAGGCACGATCGGCCCGAATCGGACCACCAAAACTTTGGTGTCAGTTCTGGGAGGTCATTGGCGAAATGAAAAAAAAAAATATATATATGTTCTGTCACACAAAGGAGACCTTTATCTCTTCGATTGTTTCGGCTAATTAGTTATCTGACCTCTTTACAAAGGCCCATTTGTCTAGTTCTCATCATAATTTGGTCTCCTAACTCTAATTGATATGTCTAGCACTACCTTGAATTTACGGGGAAATATTAGTATGTGCATGATCGATATAATATCTTTTCTAATTAAAATATTCACGCTTTATATTACATTAATTGACATCTTCTAACTAATTAATATAATTTATGCAATTAATTGTTATTATTTTTATGTAGTTAGCCACATTTTCTATAAAATGAAAGTACATTACATGGTTTATACTCGTGCAAATTACAAATTTCTTTCTTCATCATTTTCATAGTTTCAGTAGAAAGATATAAATAAATAATCATGATTAGTATCAATTAGAGGGCAGCATGTTTAATATTGATTGGAGGTGTAATATCATCACTAGATGCCAACAAATTAGTCACACTTGATTGCTATTTGAATCAGCGCTGCTATTTGAGTTATATTAGAGGATGGTTATAAAGCTCTAATACAAGCGGAATACTACTAAATTGGTTAGCAGCATTTGGCGTAATTTTGTAAAAATAACTTTGTAAATAAAAAAAATAAACAACTTGTATATTTTTAAGTCGAACGACAACAGGTTAGAAATTCTAAAATTTCCATATTAAAATAAGTTGTTTTTATAAAAAAACAAAACAAAACAAAACACAAAACTTTTAGATATATTGAGTATGATTTTTTTACAACGAAATTTAACAGTTTTTGAAGAATGAAATTTGTGTTCAAATGAAAATAAAAATTGATAAAAAATTAAGAATAAAATTTGAAAAAAGTTATATATAATTGAGTTTTTTTTTTTACCTCTTGTATCTCCTTGACCAGCCCCCCCCCCCCCCCCCCAAAAAAAAAATAGTGCCCAAATGAAAAAAATATATATGTTCTGTCACACAAAGGAGACCTTTATCTCTTCGATTGTTTCGGCTAATTAGTTATCTGACCTCTTTACAAAGGCCCATTTGTCTAGTTCTCATCATAATTTGGTCTCCTAACTCTAATTGATATGTCTAGCACTACCTTGAATTTACGGGGAAATATTAGTATGTGCATGATCGATATAATATCTTTTCTAATTAAAATATTCACGCTTTATATTACATTAATTGACATCTTCTAACTAATTAATATAATTTATGCAATTAATTGTTATTATTTTTATGTAGTTAGCCACATTTTCTATAAAATGAAAGTACATTACATGGTTTATACTCGTGCAAATTACAAATTTCTTTCTTCATCATTTTTCATAGTTTCAGTAGAAAGATATAAATAAATAATCATGATTAGTATCAATTAGAGGGCAGCATGTTTAATATTGATTGGAGGTGTAATATCATCACTAGATGCCAACAAATTAGTCACACTTGATTGCTATTTGAATCAGCGCTGCTATTTGAGTTATATTAGAGGATGGTTATAAAGCTCTAATACAAGCGGAATACTACTAAATTGGTTAGCAGCATTTGGCGTAATTTTGTAAAAATAACTTTGTAAATAAAAAAAATAAACAACTTGTATATTTTTAAGTCGAACGACAACAGGTTAGAAATTCTAAAATTTCCATATTAAAATAAGTTGTTTTTATAAAAACAAAACAAAACAAAACACAAAACTTTTAGATATATTGAGTATGATTTTTTACAACGAAATTTAACAGTTTTTGAAGAATGAAATTTGTGTTCAAATGAAAATAAAAATTGATAAAAAATTAAGAATAAAATTTGAAAAAAGTTATATATAATTGAGTTTTTTTTTTTACCTCTTGTATCTCCTTGACCAGCCCCACCCCCAAAAAAAAAATAGTGCCCAAATGAAAAAAATAAAAAAATAAAAAAATGATAAAAGATTAAGAATAAAATTTGAAAAAAAGTAACATATAACTGAGTATTTTTTTCACCACTTGTACCTCCTTCACTACTGTATCTCCTTAACACCCCCACCCTCCCTAAAAACACATCACTCAATGGGGTCAAGAGCGTCAGTCAGTCGCCCTATTCTAAAACCCGCGTGGTCCCGACGCGCAGGATTACTACACTCAAGACCTCACTCTTCGCCACACCCACCCAGACACACAAACGCACTCTCTCTTTTCTCCCTCTCCTTCCCTCTCTGTCTCTCTCTGGGAAATGGAGCTAGGCAGTACGTTCCTCCCCTTCCTCCTCCATATCGTTCTTTTCACCTCCTCCAGCACTTCCTCCCTTCTCCGCTCGCCCATTTCCACCGCCAAACCGCCGTCTTCCTCCACCCCATCCCCTGCCTCCACGCCAGCCCCAACTTCCCTCCCCAGAACCCCATCTTCCCCAACATCATCCTCATCAACACTTGACCCCAAGCAGCTCAGGGCCCTCCAATCTCTTAGCTTACCGACCTCCATAGACCCATGTTCTAACCCACCTGCTCTCCACAACGCCACTCTTTGCGACCGCTCTAAGCCCTTCAGACACCTCCTCTCTCTCCGCCTCATCAACTGCTCTGATGAGGTCTCTCTTTCCGTCACTGCCCTTAAGTCTCTCTCCACCCTTCAAGATCTCCAGTTTATTAACTGCCCGGTTGCCCCTGTTCGCTTCCCACTTGACCTTGCTTCCAATCTCCATTCTTTCACTTGCATTAAAAGCCTCAGAAAGCTAACCGGTGTTTGGCTCAGCCGTCTGCAGAACTTAACCGATCTGACTGTTTCTGGTGTCACTGTTAACGCTAGTGGTCCTTCTATCATCCTGGGCAATCTTAAGAAGTTGAAATCCGTGACAATTTCTCACACTAACCTGTCTGGATACCTCCCAAAATCGTGGCATTCCAACATTACCTACATTGATCTCTCTGGAAATGGGCTCGAAGGTAAGATACCAAGTTCAATAACTCGCCTTGAAAACTTGTTATCTCTGAATCTATCCTCTAATAAGCTTTCTGGAGAGATTCCCACTTCAATTGGGGATTTGTTGGAGCTGAGAAACCTATCATTGTCCTCCAATTCTTTATCTGGGTTAATACCCGATTCGATGTCAGCTATACCCACATTGGAACACATTGATTTGAGCTCAAATCAGTTGAATGGCAGCATTCCCAAATTTATAACTGATATGAAGGAGTTGAAGTATTTGATCCTTGAGAAGAATAATTTTCAAGGGGTAATGCCATTCAATGGGTCATTCATCAAAAGGTTGGTTGTCTTCAAGATTGGTGACAACAGTAATCTGTGCTATAACCATTCTAATATTTCATCTAAGATGAAGCTCGGCATTGCTCCTTGTGACAAAAATGGATTCCCATTGTCTCCGCCAGCCAAAACTGATACCGCCCCATCCTCTGGCTCAGGGGATGACTCTGATGACAATGACAGCTCAGGGGATGAGACTATCCAGAACGATAAAAGTCATCATGGTCCCAATAAGGTTGTTCTTGGTGTGGCAATTGGGCTTTCATCTATAATCTTTTTGATCATCTTCCTAATCCTTCTGTCGAAATGGTGTGCCTGAAAATTGAAAATTGCAGATTCATTAGATCAAGTGAAATTGTTACTTCTAGAGAGAAATTTTCCTCAAATAATTATATAAGTTGGATATCCAAGAAGCGTAGTTACAGTGGGAAACAATGATGGAAGAGAGGTATTGGTTTTTGTTTGATATGATTTTTTTTTTTTATTTTTGATCATGTTCTGATAAAGACACTGTAGATGTTTGATTTTTTTTTTTTTTGTTAGGTGTTGTGACTCTTGTTGATTATTGAACTCTAAAAAGGGGAAAGTGGGTTTCTGTAGGTGGAGGGGCGGATTATTGTTCGGAATTATTGTTTTTCCATGTAGATGGAATATTTTTCTTGAACAGCAAGCTCATACTTTTTCATGCCTTTCATGATTCTGTCTTCTCTGACCCGTTCGGCATCTATTTTCTTTCTATTGAAAAGCCTTAACTTATCGATGTGAAGTCAATCATGAGGGCAGGTTTTATGGCGCTAAGGGTGATACCATTAGCAAGTTGAATAGTTCATATTGAAACATAATATTTGTTTTAAATAGCACAGTTACTATTATCAGCTTGTTCTCTGACCTTTGATGAAGATGTGATCAAGGATGAGGATCACCAATGGCAATAAATGTAAGGGTAAAATTTAGAGGGAAAATTTTCCAAAGGGGAGGAAGGCAACCAGGACGCTTCTTTTAAAAGAAAAAAAATTGATCCCCTTTATAGTCCTCTTCTGGTGGTCTGCTGCCATACCAACCTAACTTGTTTGGCCCTTCCAAGTAAAGAGCTGAATCTTGAACTTTTTTAATAGCGTAGTAATGAGTAACCTTGGATTGGCAAACAATACATGTCCTTGCGTAAGCTTCGGTGACATGATTCTTCAGATTTCAAAAGAATGCTTAACAGGCTTCCACGGGTACCAATTTCAGTATAATAGCCTGGTGTAAAGTGAAAAATAGCTAGAATGGAAAGATTTTATATTTAGCAAAGTGAAATCATAATACAGAGGGAAGCTTGACTTTTCGATGCACACAGCAAATCCACACGGGAAACAAATATTCTGGAAGACAAAATTAGCTATCCAAGCATGCATGGTTGCACCTATTCAGCAAAAAATAAAAGAAAAATCAGCTTCTTCAGACCCATTGTTGGGATCAATCAGACGACTAGAGATCCAAGAAAACCCATTGGGTCACATAAATGAGATGCCTGGAAGTTATTAACTCTGTAAGCGTTATGTGTTGTCATCTGTATTTATTCTTGTCTTCTCTAAGAGAGCTGTCAATTCTCATGTGGACAATGTTACGTACTCAAACCCCATTCCCCGTTATCCGTTCCCCGTTATCCCTTCCCTGTTAACCGTGTGTTCCCGTTGTCCGTTATATATACTGTCAGGCTGGTAATGAGAAGGCAGAAGATATTTTCCATCTATTTTCCCTCTTCCTCTCTCCCTATTTTCTCTCTTTCCCTCCTTTCCCAGCGCACTCTCCCTTCTCCCTCCTCTGCAGATCTCCCCTTCCGTTGCAAGTTCCTCATCATTGGGTCACATAAATGAGATGCCTGGAAGTTATTAACTTTGTAAGTGTTATGTGTTGTCATCTGTATTTATTCTTGTCTTCTCTAAGAGAGCTGTCAATTCTCATGTGGACAATGTTACGTACTCAAACCCCGTTCCCGTTATCCTTCCCCAACCGTGTGTTCCGTTGTCCGTTATATATACCGTCAGCCGGTAATGAGAAGGCGTAAGATATTTTCCATCTATTTTCCCTCTTCCTCTCTCCCTATTTTCTCTCTTTCCCTCCTTTCCCAGCGCACTCTCCCTTCTCCCTCCTCTGCAGATCTCCCCTTCCGTTGCAAGTTCCTCATCATCGCCGGCTACTACATGGAGAACGTATTATTTCACCATTTGATGCGAGCATAAGCCAGAGGGAGAGCCCATCCCAAAAAACCGGTCTAGTAGGAGGGAGAGCCCTCTAACTTATGAGTTGGAGGTTTTGCCTCCAACTTTCCAATGTGGGACTCGCATCAGACAACTTGTGATTAATAGACAACCATCACCTTGGCCTTTACACTTGGCCATCCTCTTCACGAACCGCATCAACTGTTAGCCTCTCCAAGAACAAAGGCCATCCCTGATGTTGTGGAAGCGGATGGAATCTCTCATAACAATATCCTACAGCAGTATTTGGAGATGAACTTGGCCATCTCATGGCATTCACCACATACTCCAAGATTCTCGGCAACACTGATGGTTCTTCCTGGGGTTAAACTTGACAGACCAAATGCAATGGCTGACTCTTCACTGTGGCCATAGATTTAATCTACACTAACCAAAGTATACGTTTTTTTTTAAGAAAGTGACCTTTTTCTTCATCTTGAATCTTAAGCTTTTCAGAAATGTCACGATCATTTTGGATTGTGGGTGTCAAGCGTCACCGGCAACAAAGATATGAACTTTTCCCCTGACTTCTATCCGACTGCTTCCCTGGCCCTTTCTTTGGCCTATCTTCTCCGGTAGCCTTTTCACTTCTTCCCACCGTTTTGCCGCAGCAAATATTTTTTCCAGAAGTACATATTACCTTGTATTCTCCGGCTCAAGCTCAAGAACATAGTTTACCACTTTCTCTGCTAGTTTTAAATTATGATGCAATCTGCCTCCACAAAGCAACGAACCCCAGATGTTGGCATCTGGTTTCACCGGCATGATCTCTATGATCTATATATCTCTGTTAGCTTCCCCGCTCAAGCAAGGAGATCGACCATGCAAGCATAATGCTCCAACCTTGGGGAAATATTATATTCATTTCTCATTGTCTCATAGAATAGAATCTGTCCATGAAGCAATCCCGAGTGACTACAGATGTATAATATAAATTCAAAGGAGGCCTCATCAAGCTCAATGCCTGTGCATGCATGGAATATCCAGCAATCATAGCTGTCCCAGATCTGATACCCTTGCTAGGAATCATCCAAAACAGTAGACGAGCAAGAGCTGGTGCCCCGCATTTTGCATGCATGTCAACAAGTGCATTAGCAACATATTGATCTGAAAAATATCCATTTCTCAATGCATTGTTGGGTCTGGTCACTTTCTTATGGGTAGCTTAATAAACAGATATTATTGGAAGACTGCACAAGAGTTTGTGCAAAATTCAGAATATTTGTACGCGTAACAAATGACCAGAAGAACAACTAGAGTGCTGCAAATTGGGCCGACCAACTGGGTAGTAGGAGGTTGGCCGGCTGGGCAGCATGGAGGCTGACCGGGCAGTAGGAAGTCGGCCGGTTAAGAGGAGATTGGTTAGGAGCAGCTAGGCCAGTGTGGCTGAGTTGGGATAAGGTCGGACAGAGAAGCTGGCCGAGAGCGCTGATTGATGGCCAAAGACATCCTGTCTAGAAAGTTGGCAGCTGACTTTATAGAGTAGTTGACTTTTCAGAATTTGTAGACTTTACATAGTAGAGCAAGCAACCTTGCAGAGTACGTGACAGTCTTGTAGGCATGCATCCAAACTAGCAAAGCATGCGCTGTCTGTGGAAGGTCGGGAACTGATGAAGGCACAGAAAATAACAAAGTTGGTATGACAAATCCTCTACAAGATCAAACCAAATGAGCAGATAAGATTTGGGTCCTACATCATTATAAAGCGCACCAGGCATTTCAGAAGATGGTGTAACGGTGGAACGTGCAACGGAGAGTGGAACAAAGCAGAGTGTGGAAGAAAGCTCTCGCCATTCATCGTTCTCCGCTATACTTATAAAATTAGTGAGCAGAGAGTATCACTGGTGAAAGAAATGAGAGAAGAAAAACAGTGAGAATAGGAGAGGAGAGTTTCCTTACTCTAAATATTATTTTTCTTGTTTTGTCTCGTGTGAGCTGTTGGTATTTTTTCTCAGAATTTTTATAATCAATTTTACACAGTAAAATTTTTTAAAATTTATCCCGTAATTTTTTTCCTTATTGAGAAGGGTTTTTTACGTTAAAAATTATTGTGTATTCTTATATTTATTGTGCTCACATTTTTAGTGGCTGACGACTAATGGGATATTCGAGTTTTTCCACTATAATTGGGTTGTGTGTAAAGTCGGGTGTTGAACCTTAACAAGTGATATTAGAGCGAGGTTGTAAACTTGCAATTTGATGGTGTTGTCGTTGAGAAGCTCGTCGTTTTGCGTGGAGTAATTTAAAGAGTAAAATAATTTCATCATTTGGTAAGAAATGATAAGAAATATTTTGACTCTGGAAGGAACGATAAAAGCATTTCGGAGAAAGGAAGAAAAATCGGAGAACATGACGGAGAAAGAGTGGCAAGATAAAAGGAATCTTACTATTTGCACGATCAAGCTATGTATTGCGAACAATACTTTTCAGGAGGTCATTAGCTTATCAGACCTAGCGGAGTTTTGGGAGAAATTTGAGAGTCAGTACAAGTTTCAATCCCTGACAATGAGGCTGCATATGAAGAAGCAATCCTATGGCTTGCATCTGTCAGAAGGAGGAAGTTTTAAAAAGCACTTGGATGAGTTCAACCGAATTATGACGTAGATGTCAGCCATTGATGAGAAAATCAATCAGGTGGACAAAGCGTTAGCGTTGTTAGCATCCTTGTTGGCCTCGTATGATCATATTATTACGACGCTATTGTTCGGTAAAGACACGCTGAATCTGAATGAAGTCATCACTTCTTTATTTATGAATGAGTTAAGGTGGAGGGGAATCGATGAGGCTTCAAGGGAGCAGAGTCTATTTGTAACGACTAGCGGTCGAGGATGTGGGAGATCGAGGGACTGATGCGGCAAATCGTAGAGAAGCAACTGTCGGTCCAAACTTCTGGAGAAGATGTGCTTCCACTATGGTAAGAAGGGCCACATTAGGCGGGACTACTCGCAGAAGAAGCAGGAGAAGGAGGGCGGAGGCAAGTGTCAGGAGAAGCGGGATCATGATGATGATCAGACCACTATCGCTCTCTGCAGATACCTCCTGGTTGTCCACGTAGGGGAAGCACAAAGCCTACCGAGTCAGGAAATGAGTTGGGTGATGGACAGTTGTGCCTCACACCATGTGATACCGAGGAAGTCCCACTTCATGAGTTATACACCCCTAGACCACGGGGTATTAAAGATGGGTAATAGTGGCTTGTCGAGGGTTGTTGGCACCGTTGATGTTTTCTTGTAGACAAGTAACAGAAAGAAACTCATGTTGAAGAGCGTGAGACATGCCCTAGATTTAAGGTTGAATGTGATTTCAATCGGGAAGCTTGATGATGAATGCTTCCGAACAGTGTTCGAAAACAGCCAGTAGAAATTCATCAAAGGCACCTTGGTTACGGCAAGGGGAAACAAGATATCAAGTCGGTACCTAATGAAAGCTTGGGTTATCAAGGATGATACTAAGATGACCAATGAGAGCTAGTCAATGTGGCAGAAAGAGATGGCCGAGGTGAAGTGTAAGAGAGAATTATTCAACCACGGAGAAGAAGTCGAAAGGGAGTGGGACTACTTCAGGTTCGGTAGAGTGGAAGAGAGTATCATTCAAGCTTATGGAGATCGACACCGGGATCCCAATTGAGGGGAAGCTACCAAAAAGTAGGTGATGACGATCACCGGATAAAGGCGAAGGTTCCCCCACAAGGTCGTGAGGGGAAGTTTATTTGGATTTGGTTACTCTGTTGTGGATAGCTCAACAAATGGATATATTATCGAAAAAATAGAAGAGTTTGTGCAAAATTCGGAGTGTTCGCGCTCGTGACAAACGATCAGAAGAGTAACAAGAGTGCTGCAAATTTGGCCGACTGACCAGGTAGCAGAAGGTTGGCCGGCTAGGCAGCAAGGAGACTGACCGGTTAGGCGGCAAGGAGGCCGACTTGTCAGTCAGCAGAAGGTTAGCTGGCTAAGAGGAGATTGGTCAGGAGCAGCCAGGCCAATGTGGCGGAGTTGAGATGAGGCTGGTCGAGAGCGCTGACTGATGACCAAAGACATCTTGTCTGAAAAGTTGGCATCTGACTTTGTAGAACAGTTGACTTTCTAGAGTCGGTAGGCTTTACAAAATAAGGCAGGCGGCCTTACAGAGTAGGTGGCAATCTTGCAGGCACACGTCCAAACTAGTAGAGCATGTGCCATTTGTGGAAGCTTAGGAACTGATGAAAGCGTAGAAAATGACAAAGTTGACGCGACAAATCTTCTACAAGATCAAACTAAATGAGCAGATGAGATTTGGGCCCTGCGTCATTATAAAGCACACCAGACGATTCAAAAGATAGTGCAATGGCGGAATGTACAACGGAGAGCGAAACGGAGCAAAGTGCAGAAGGGAGCTCTCGTTGTTCACCATTTGCCACAACACTTATAAAATTAGTAAGTAGAGAGTATCACCAATGAGAGGAATGAGAGAAGAAAAATATAGAGAATAGGAAAGAATGAAAGTTTCTTTATTCTGAACATTGTTTTTCTTATTCTGTCTCGAGTAAGCTGCTTGTATTCTGTCTCGAGATTTTTGTAACCGATTTTATATAGTGAAATTTTTTAAAATTTGTCCCGTGATTTTTTCCCTTTGTTAAGAAAAGTTTTGCACGTTAAAAATCGTTGTACATTCTTATATTCCTTATGCTCATATTCTTAGTGGCCAACGACCGACAGGAGGTTCGAGTTTTTTCGCTACGATCAGATTGTGCGTGACTTCGGGTGTCGAACCCCAACACGCATGATCATGAATCTCTCTGCCCCTTTGAAGAGCAGCTAGGCTGGTACACGCAGGGAGGATACATGCCATGGCAATGCTATCAGGGTCTGAGTGATGTTCCATTTCTCTAAATAAATTGAGTGCTTCATTGGGAAGACTGTTCTTTGATTAACTGCAAATCTTGGTATTCCATGAGATAGTGTTCCTTGCAGACATCTTGTTAAAAAGGACCGACCATCTTCCATTTGCCCACACTTTGCATACATGTCCATAAGTCCATTGCAGTCCGACAAGTTTGACAGCATATTGTTATCCCTAAGATAACAATGCATGTCCATTCATTTTTCCAACATTCCATGTGATGCACAAGCATGTAAGATAGTTGTCATAACAAAAGTATAGAGTTTAACACCCTGAACTTCCGTTTGATGAAATAATCTAATTGCATTATCAGGTAGACCTTCTCGAGCATATCCAGCTATCGTTGAACTCCATGACATAATACTTTTATCATCCATATTATTGAATACTTCAATCACACTACTTAAATCACCAGATTTTGCATACATTCTATGAGTAATGCATTATTGAACTTTACTTCCCTGTTGCAACAGGCTTTTATAGCATACAAATAAAGCATTTTACCAAACGTGAGAGCACCAATATCTGTTGATGCAAACAGGCCGATCCAGTCCACCATGTTCCTGTTCTCGCTACTCACACACTCAGACGATGCATAGAGTAAGGTAGAAAAAGGGGAGGGGAAGTTCGGAAGGGGAAGAAGACGAGCCAGAAAATAACAGAGAAAGAGGAAAGTTCGAGAGAGAGTGAGTGAGTGAGAGGATAGGAGGGAGAAAACAGAAATTGTATATTCTATATTCTCAATATCACCAGAAGCCAGCAATATATCCATCAAACAGAAGAAACAGAAGTGCACATGTATCCTAATAAGCAGTGTATCCTAACAATATTTATGCAGTGTATAACTTGTAACAGAAAGCTAACAAGCTATATGCTATGTAAAAATAATAAGAATGACTATATATAGTCCCGATATTTTTGTGGAGATTGCGCTATTCGGGAGCTTTTGCGGGTTCTCAGCTGGATCGGTGGTGCCGGAATATTAGCTATGATGAGGCCGGTAACATTACCCTCCTCATCAAACACAACCTTATCCTCAAAGTTGAAAGAAGGGAAATCTTGCATAAAGTCTGCGGCCGATTCCCACGTGGCGTCGTCAGCAGTTTGGGAGTGCCACTGGACGAGGAGTTGAGGAATGAAGACACCACGCTGGAGCACTTTGCGAAAGCCAGTAATATGGGATGGAGATAAGAGGGGTTGCGTACCGCTAGCATCAGGAGGAAATGTGATCGGCTGGCTGGGGCCATCAACAGGGCCACATTTCAACAAGGAAACGTGGAAGACATTGTGAATCCGGGAGTGGTCGGGGAGAGCCAGTCGGTAAGCGACGGGACCAATTTTTTCGATAATACGGAAAGGTCCATAATACCTTTTGGCCAGTTTGTTGGATTGCCGGTGAGCAACGGATGATTGACGATAGGGCTGAAGCTTGACGTAAACCCAGTTGCCCAGCTGAAATTCCTTTTCGGAGAGGTGGGCATCAGCTTGATTCTTCATGCGTAGTTGAGCTCTTTGCAGATTGGCCTTAAGCCGGGCGAGCAATGAAGCCTAGGATGTGAGCAGATCATCCACGGCAGCTATTGGGGAACTGCCGTGAAGGTACTCGACTAAGGAAGGTGGGGAAATGCCATGGACGGCCTCGAAAGGACTCATCTTGGTAAAGGAATGCCATGCAGTGTTATAACTCCATTTCGCCCAAGGTAGAAATCGGACCCAGGTAGCAGGATGGTTTGACACAAAGCAGCGGAGATAATCTTCGAGACAACGGTTGACAACCTCGGTTTGGCCATCTGTTTGTGGATGATAGGAGCTGCTACGGCTTAATGTGGTACCTTGTAATCTAAAAACTCCGTCCCAGAATTTGCTCATGAAGATGGGATCACGGTCCAAAACAATCTCGGACCGCATACCATGTGTGATGGAACGGATTTTTTTTTTTTTTTCAAAAGCTTCCGTCAAGAAAAGATTAGAGGTTACTTATAAGCACACGACTAGTAATCATTCACAAATCTTCTAATAACAAGCATATACAGGATCACATGTGCCATCCATGGCATAAATCTATAAAAGCGTTAGCTATACTAACAGTTTAATATCGAGATGCCATCTAGGACCTGTACAGTATATCCAAAAGTTTAGAGCGGAAGCTAAACTAATAGCCTACAGAAGCATAGTTTTCTTTTACCATCACATACATCATATCCCTTCTATACAAAACCCACATGTGCATGAACATCTATAAGTACAAGATCAGTATACAAAATCATATGATCAGACAAGTCTTTACATCAATGCTCCCCATAAAATAGCTCCAAATACCTCAGGTTCTCAAAAGTCTCCAGAAATTTCTCTTGATCACTCTTTCTCGTCAGGCACTAACTCTACTGTCTCATTTGGAGGGAAAAAAAAATAAAACAGTGAGCCGATTTTTAACAAGGTACATGCACATGAGCAGTAAAACAGTGATACAGAACGGTCATATAACTATGCATAAATAGAACGGTTAATCAGAATATAATCTAGGAATTAGAGAAAAAATACTTTGACGGTATTAAACTTCAGAATCATAAATCAGTAGTCGGTAAACAATAATCAGTAAACGTTAATTAGCAAACGGAAAACAATAAGCAGTAGTCAGTGTTCAGTATTCGGTAAACTGTAAACAGTAATCGATACTCGGTAGACTGTACTCCATAATTAGTAATTTGTACGGTAAACGATAATATAACATATCGGTAACAAACCCTGCCAGTATACCCTACTAGCTGAGGGGGCAAATAATCGAGGATAGATTGTGTTCACTCCACACAATCCAAGGCCTATGACTGTAATAGGGGTATCCTATCTCACGGGATCGGTACGGTATACCACCCGAAAGTAGGCCGGTAATGGTAATTCCTCCTGACCGTAACGCCCCAAGGAAGGGCGGACCACAAATAACTCCATGGACAGAGTTATTCTCGATTACCATCGAAAAGTCCTAAGGCATGCCGGAGAACCTATCTGGACTGTAGTCAGTCCCGGATCTTAAATAACAGTAATAGAAATAACCTCTTTATTAAAAACCTTCTTTCATAATCATGGTTTCACAATTTTCTTTCAGGTTAACTTCAAACATACGATAACGATCTAAAACTCCTTCAATTTTACTTCAACTGTGCATGAAATTTTCATTGGTACAAGTCCATGCAATTTTTTAGAAACAAATTATGCAGGGAGCTTCTCTTCAATATCAATTAACTTTTATATAACTGAAGCTATGGTTAAAAATTACTAAAACTCCTTTATTTTCGTACTTAGCGCTTCGCCAAAACTTTCGGATTCAAATCAATCTCTATATATGGGCTTATTCGTGAAATAAATGCCATAAATCCATGCATATACATTAAATCATGTAATTTACTCAAACTTCACAATATTTTCGAGTTAGGGTTTCATCACATATTTTAGGAAGCAAATTAAACACTATTTACATGCTTATTCACGAAATCGAAGTCAAAACTTGCAATAAACATGGATAAATACAAAATTTAATCGAATAATCGAAGGAAACATGCTTCATTTACTTTAAATATGTATCAATATCATTTTAGAACATCTTTATCAACTTTAAAGCAAGAGGAAACAGTAAAAACGAAAAACAACGTTCGAAGTACACTTGCCGTAATCCAATCTACCGTTATTCTTTTACCCGGAGTGTGGATTGGAACAAGTAATTTCTCTCATTTTCTTCCTCTTCGTATATACTGTCGTGCCTTAGCTTCCTCTCTCTCCGGAAGGAGCTGATTAACTTAAAGAGCCTCCGAATATGAATTACTTTGAAATTGGGCATGCCGAAACTTTCAAATTGAACAATTAAATCTACACAAATACATGTCACTTAATCGGCATTTAAATATGGAAACACCACACAAAATGTCGTCCGAAATTCTCGGGTGAACAGTACCCGTGAACAGTACCCGCGAATTGTGCACATATACACAAATCGATTAATTCTCGAAATTTTGGACATCCAACAGGTAATCTATCAAACCCAAGGTATGAGTAACTATAATCCCAAGTCAATTTATGCATTCCAAGAGCTTCGCGAATGAATTTTCATTAAATTCTACAATTTCGGATACCCAATAAGTAAATCAACTTACCCAAGTCATGTATAGTCATAATCTAGTCCCAAATAAATCAAAAGCCCAAAAAATCGAAGCATGAAATCACCCGGGCATAGGGTTAGGGTTTCATGAGCGGAATTTCACAAAATTCCACCAAATCTGGTACCCAACTGATGAATTAACTTATCGGGGATATGGGTAATCATATTCTAATCCTAATTCATGCAAAAGCCCCAAAAATCAAAGGCCGAAATCCACCCGATCGCGCATGAATAGTACATGCGTGTGGGTGAGGGTTTCGGATGTGCATAACGGTACGTAAACAACGAATCGGACGATAATTTTTACATATATACACAATTAGACTATGGACACCATAATGATATACATAGGGTCGGATATCGGGACAAAATACTCGAAGGGGATCGGACGAAAATCAACAGAATTGGAAGAAAAATGGTATAGATGTACTTGCCTCAATGTGCTCTACGATTTCTCTAACTAGCTCGAAGCCGGATTCGGACTCCACGGCCTCGATCTCCTCCTTTCTCTCTCTTATTCATCGCCCTCTCTCTCTCTAAAAGCTTCTGGGCTCGTGAAAAAATGAGAAAAAAGAAGCATAACGCAGCTTTAAAACAGACTTGCGCTCAAGCACACGGCGAGCGTAAGCATTCGGCCATGGTCGCCTCGAGCTCGCGGCGAGCACTCGGCGAGAGCAGGCAAATCTGGATTTTGTGATCGATAGGTGGGCTCGAGTGTACGGAGGGTGTGGGTCTGGCCTGCGGCAAGCCTGCAGCAAGTCTACGTCGCGTTTTCGCCGTTCGGGACCCGTTTTGACTATTCTAACCCAATCTTTCACATCCTTGGACCTTATTTTTTATTATGTAACCTTAATAAGTCATGATTATCACAATTTAAAACCCAAAATCTTGTCAACGAATCAACATTTCACCGCTTACAATTTCGGTTCCCGATTTACTAATTCCGGTTCTTTGAACTTTTCAATCCGATTCTTTTCGTACCTTTTGACTACAATTCACATATTTTAACTTAATTATCTCTCAATTATCATATTCCGAAACTCGGGTTGTCACACCATGCAGGCGACAGATCTCCTGAACAAAAACAGAGGCAAGGTCTTCAACTGTGAAGGGAGCGTGGAGGGCAGCGAAATGAGCATACTTTGAAAGTCTATCTACTACCACCCAGATGATAGTCTTTCCGTGAGAATGGGGCAAATATGTTATGAAATCCATAGAGATAGAAACCCAGATGGTGCCAGGTATGGGCAGAGGCTGGAGCTTGTCGGAAGAGGCCGTGTTGAAGGGTTTAACTTGTTGACAAGTAGTGCACTGGGAAACAAAAGTGTGAATGTTGTTGCGCATGTTTGGCCAATAAAAATTGGTAGCGATACGCGCTAGAGTGCACTGGAATCCAGTGTGGGCCCCCGTGGGTGAATCATGATACTCATACAAAATAAAGTCTTGTAAAGCTGACCCAGGGGGTTTTAAGACGCGCCCTTTGAAGAAAACCAAGCCGTCACACACCAAGTAGTGTTCAAAGTCCCCCGGGTGGTCTTATATGGCAGCCAATAAGTCGGCAGAAGCAAAATTTCTGGTGTAAAAATCACGGAGGGCAGAAATCAATGCCACTACAAGGCGGGAGGATGCGCAGAGGGCATGGCAGGAGCCCTCTGGCAGCCGAGAAAGGGCATCTGCCAGGCAATCTTCCCTGCCAGGCTTGTAAGTGATCTCAAAATCATAGCCTAGCAATTTAGTAATCCACTACTGCTGCTCGAGAGTGTGAATGGTTTGGTTTAAGAGGACCTTGAGGGGCAAGTGATCAGTTTGTATGAGAAATTTTGTTCCCAGCAAATATGGACACCATTTCTTGACAACCTAAGAGATAGCACAGAGCTCGCGGATATAAGTAGAGGCACCTTGTAGTCGAGAACTGAGCTGTTTGCTGAAGAAAGCAACTGGGTGTCCAGCTTGGAGTAACACAGCACCAATGCCATTCCCAGACGCATTGGTTTGGATGGCGAATGGTTTGGAGAAGTCGGGTAGGGCTAGGACGGGAGTAGTTGTGAGGGCGGTTTTGAGAGTATTGAAGGCCGCTGTGGCTTCGGCGGTCCAGACAAAGGCATCATTCCTCAGTAACTGAGTGAGCGTCATAGCTATTTGGGCATATCGGGTGACAAACCGGCGGTAATACCCGGCCAAGCCCAAGAATCCCCGCAGCTGTTTGACAGTGGGGGATGCTGGCCAACGTTGTACTGCCATATTTTGGCAAGATCGACCTTGACCCCTTGTGCTGAGACGATGTGGCCCAGATAAGCGATGGATGTTTGCCCAAACTCACTCTTGCTGCACTTAACATAGAAAACCTGGTCCCGCAGGATCTGGAGGACCCGAGCCAAATGATCACAATGCTGTTCCCAGGTAGGGCTATAAATCAATATGCCATCAAAGAACATGAGCACAAACTTTCGGAGAACAGAACAGAAAATATTATTCATTTCAGACTGGAAGGTGGATGGGGCATTGGAAAGGCCAAATGGCATTACTAGGAACTTATAGTGACCCTCATGAGTTCGAAAAGTCGTCTTGTAGATGTCGGCGGAGTGCACTCTGATCTGGTGGTATCCAGATCGCAAATCCAGCTTTGAGAATACACGAGCCCCATGTAACTCATCAAGTAGCTCATCCACGGTGGGTATAGGAAACCTGTCTTTGATGGTGATTGCATTGAGAGCGCGATAGTCCACATAAAAGAGCCAACTACTATCCTTTTTCTTTACCAACAAAACTGGAGAGGAGAAAGGGCTGGTACTTGGTTGAATTATTCCTTCAGCAAGCATTTCACTAATCAGCTGCTCCATTTTCGTTTTTTGAAAATGTGGATAGCGATAGGGCTTAACGTTCACGGGGTCAGTTTGTAGTTTGAGGGGAGTGCGATGACCGGTGGAGTGTTGTGGTGGTAGGCCGTGTGGAAGTTCAAAGATATTAGCGAAAGAGTTGAGGATTTGGTTGAGTGTTTGGATAATTTGTGGGTCTGTGGTTGATGGAAGTTTGGAGGAATCCAGTAGGAAAGTAGGCTGGGAGTGATCTTCCGTAGGCAGAATAGTAAGCTGGAAATAGGAGGCCACTGATTGGGTGGATTCATCCCTTTTCAATTGTCCCAATATCATAGTGGCGACAGATGCCAGAGGCAAGCAATGCAAGGTAAGCCTCGTACCAGCATGATTGAAACTCATCCAGAGGGATCGATAATCAGATACCACCGGGCCGATTGTGGCCAGCCATTGGACTCCAAATACCAGATTATCCCCATAAATGGGCAACAAATAAAGGTCAACAGCAAAGCAGGCTTGTCCAAGGGTGACCCCCACTTTGGTACATAGTCCTTCACACATCAGGGAAGCCCCATTTTCCACGGTGACATTAAGGTGATAGGAAGGTTCAATTAGAAGGCCAAAATACTTGGCTATGCGTGTTTGTAGAAAATTATGAGTGGAATCGTTATCCACTAGTATGGCCACAGGCTGTCCAGAGATGGTGCCTTGCAATCGTAAGGTGGAGGGAACAAAATGCCCTTCTAATGCATGAAGAGAGATAGTTAGAATGGATTCTGGAAAAAGGGAATTTGGGTCAGTGTCGTGGAGGTGGTCAGCCACATAATCCGGTTCCTCAGAACCTGCTTCCAAATTCTGAAGCTCAGGCAAGGCACCTCCCTCCTCTTCAGCCAACATACACAGAAATTTGGGTAGACTACAACGATGGCTAGGGACAAATTTCTCATCACAATTAAAACACAAACCTCGGACTTGGCGAGTAGCCATTTCAGATGGGGTCAATTTTTTTATGGGTAGTGGAGAGAAAGGGGGTTTTACCGTCACCGGTGCAGGATTGTTGATAAGCCTGGGTACGGAAGAGCGTGGCCAACTCAGTCGACATGCCTCCAGTTTTTCCTCCACCAATTTAGCCATCCCGATTGCATCTGGTAGAGTTGGTGGCTTTAGCAAAAGAATTTCCCTCCATATGTCATCCTTCAGGCCCGAGATGAAACAATTTAACAGATTGGTGGTAGATAAGCCGTATGTTTGTGTTGATAACGATTTGAACTCCATCATGTAGGCCATCACTGTGGTTCCTTGTCGGAGCTTGTACAGGGCATCTTCTGGATTCAGGTATGAAGAGGGTCCAAAACGGAGTTCGAGGGCTTTGGCAAACGCCTCCCAGTTGGTTAATTGGTCGGTGGCGTGCATCCATTGGTACCACTGGAGCGCGGCACCCGACATGTAGAACGCAGCCACTGTCATCTTCTGGTCAGGTGGAGTGCCATGAAATAGGAAGAAGCGTTCAATTTCGAAGAGCCACCTGAGAACATTTTCACCGATGAAGAAGGGCAGTTCCAGTTTGGGTAAGCGAACGGAGGCAAAGATTTGTGTGTCGGTGGGAGGCGCAGGTAGTAGAGCAAGGGTTTGAGGGGTTGGGGGTGTCGCCGAGGCAAGCGAAAAGGAGGATGGAGTGGGCAAGAGTGGCGGATTTGATGTGGGTAGGGATTGGCGTTCCAGTTGAGTCAGGGTTTGGCGCACCTCGATAATGGTTTGCTGCAATTCACTGAACGTTTGCTGAATCTGTTCGGTGGTCGTGGAAATGGTGGAGATGCGGTCTGCATGGTCCTTCAACTCCTGCATGATACTGGAGATGGACTCTTCGTGTGCCCTGTATCTCGTCGTCATTCCCTCAGCCATGGCTGTCTCAATGAAAGCACCAATATGATGTAAACAGGCTGATCCAGTCCACCGTGTTCCTGTTCTCGCTACTCACATACTCAGACGAAGCAGAGAGTAAGGTAGAAAAAGGGGAGGGGAAGTTCTAGGAGGGGAAGAAGACAAGCAGGAAGAGCAGAGAAAGATGAAAGTTTGAGAGAGAGAGAGAGAGGACAGGAAGCAGGAAACAGAAATTGTATATTCTATATTCTCAATATCACCAAAAGCAAGCAATATATCCATCAATATTTATGCATCAAAACAGAAGTGCACATGTATCCTAATAAGTAGTGTATCCTAACAATATTTATGCAGTGTATGGCTTGTAACAGAAAGCCAACAAACTATATACTATATAAAAATAATAAGAATGACTATATATAGTCCCGATATTTTCGTGGAGGTTGCGCTATTCGGAAGCTTTTGCGGGTTCTTGGCTGGATCGGTGGTGCCGAAATATCAGCTGCGATGAGGCCGGTAACATCTGCACAAGCTGTGAGAGCAGAAACTATGGTTGTCAAGTCTGGGACATCCCCCAAACCAAGCTTTCGCCTGAGAACCTCAAGCCCTTAACCGCAAACCATTGGAGACATAACCACTTAAGAACATCTCGATCATACTGTTTATCAAACAGCTTCTGGGCACTTTCTACTCTTCCGCAAGCAAAATAGAGACCAATAAGAGAATTCACAACCATGATGTCATTACCGAGACCCGATTTCAATGAACGCTCATGAGTCTTTTCATGTTCCTGGACGCATCTTAACGTGCAAAGCACTTCAAAGCTCAGGAAAATGCATATCGGCTTCAATTCCGGACTCCATTTTGTCATACAAAAATAGCCCTTCACTAGTATCCCCAATCTTCGAGTATTCATTCCTCAAATGGTTCCACAAAAAGACCTTTTTGTTGGCCACGTGATCAAAAATTCCCCTCTTTCAATCAAATCCCCGCAGGTTACGTACATAAACACAATTTTTGCACCAACGGCACCATCAAAGGTAAAACCGTTCGAAAAAATGACAGAATGAACTCTACGGCCATCTTGTAGTTAACTAGGCTCTGTGCAGAGCTGTAACGCAGAGCGGTAAGTGCTCACCTCACGCTCGGACTTTCGGACACAGAAAGCATGTCTAAAGCATCTTTAAGATAACCGACTTGGTAGAACCTGCAAATTTTCTCGTTCCAATCTAATACTTTGGGATCCAAAGTCCTGTCATGCACAGCTGCCTTATAGAAGTGAACATAAGATGATAATGTTAAAAAAATATTCCACATGAGATGACATATGATTTATTAGTTTATTAAATTATAATTGAATAATATATATATATATATATAATTCATTTAAAACTATATATTAATTATTAATTAAAGATAAATTTTCTTAAACATTCTTTGACGAAAAAAATATGTATTATTTTTCAATAGATATATCTATTGAAGACATACCTTTTGAACAAAATGAGAAATATTTTAATAATTTGATAATAGTTATCTCTCATTTTATAAAAGAATGTTCATAGCTATTATTAAGGAATGTATAATATTTATATAAAATCTCTACAAATTAAAAAGAGAGAGAACAAATAAAAATCATCTTCTGAAAACACACTCCAAAGACACATTTTCTCCGGTACCAAACTTGCATAAGCAATCCATTCTTCAAGCAATCATTTGCTATTCTCTTTTCTACGATTCGTTCCCAACGAAACCAATGGTCAAAAAAGCTACTCTCTACGAGTGCACTACGACCTAAAACCATTCCACGCCGATTGCACCTCTGAATTAGACTTACAAATCCCCTTCCAAGTATCAATTCTAGCATATTCTGTCTTTATCTTCTTCATCTTGGAAGAAAAATTGTTGACTTATGTGTCGGAAGATAAATCGAGAAGCAAGTTTCACCGTTTTTCTCTAATTTTTCGTCTTTTGTTGTAATGTGAATGATCCAAGCCACACAGGATAGAACCCGGACCCGACGTCGGCACAAGTTCAAGGAGCAGTTAAACCCGAATCTCGTTGGGGTCACTTCCTCGTGGTATCGTTGTCCGCGAACTCAAAGGAGGAAAAGGACGCGGACTCTTGGAGTGGTCCGAGAAGCCTGTCATGACGGACGAGAACTCATTAGAAGCGTCATATTTTAGAGGTAGTTGAGGACATGAACGAGGACTCTGAAAGCCTAATCGTTGACTTTCTTTCTCCGTAGACCTGCTGTAGCCGCGTTTTGTAGGTAGGCAGTTGACCCACTTTGATTGGAGGTTGAGGCGGCTACAACTTTCAAGGGTGTCAGGCCTGCTAGGCGTGCGCCTGCCATGACAGGCCTAGGAGGCGTGCGCCTGCCACCCTACTGCTAGGATGGCTGGCCGGTCACTAGGCCCTTTGTGTATATAAAGACTTGTGCCCTTACTTGTCTGTGTGTAGTGGATTGCCAAGTGCAAGAGTCTTGGAGTGAGCTTTAAGAGAGAGTTGTGGGCAAGCCTTGTTGTAAAGATAGAGAGAGAGACACCTTTTTAGAAAGAGATTGAGAGATATATATTTATGATTTTTTTTCCTTTGTTTGAGTTTTGTGTAGTTAACATTCTTGTAAACAATCAATTATTTATAATGTATTCTTTGGTGGTTTTTTCCTTGGTTGAAGAAGGATTTTTCCACGTGAAAAATCTCGTGTGTGTTCCTCTCGTTTATTCTATATCTACTTTTGGCTGTCCATCCGAGAGCTCTGCTCTGTCGCTGTCTGAGTGTTTTGTTCGCTCGGTCACCATGTCTTCCGTTTTGCGCCAACAAATCTGTCCAAGATTCGACTCCGGGACGCATCAATAATGATTCTAAAAATTAATATTTTTATCATAATAAAAAAATTTATATGTGATACCAGAGTAATGGTTTATTGTATTTTCTTCCGATTATATTCATGAATTGATTTATGTCATTAAATCATGACATATGAATTATGATCATAAAAGATGTTCATAAATTTTTATTAATTGTTAGTATTCTGTTTTCCAAAATTAAAAAAAAAAAAAAATTAAAAAAGGGGGAAAAGAAATTGGAAAACAGTGGCATACAGCCTTCGTTCATTCACAGCCTTCATTCCTGGCGTGAACCGCCTGCCGCAATCCACGGACGCGCTCCGCTTAAGCCCATCGTCTGCCGTCCTAGATCCGGCCGTGCGTTCCCAGCCGGTGTAAATGAAGACGCCATAACTATAAAAAAACAAAAAACAAAAACAACTTGGTCATGCAAAACAGTTGCGGCAGATTTAACGGCGGAAAAACTAGATTCCCGCGCGCCAATCTTGTTTGCTGCGATATACGGCCGTTTTCCATCAAACCCATCGCCGTTTGTTGCCAGCCAATTTGAATAATCGCAAGATTTGGCGCCAAAATTTACGCGGAAGCGTTTTCGATCGCCGACGGTTTAAATTGATACAGCTTCCGTCCAATGGGCAACGATTGAAGCCGGTAAGTGGCGACGGTCAGCGGCGGTGGTCGGTGCGGCGCCGATTGCCTGCTTTACAGATAAACGCGGCTGATGGAACAAGAAAACGGGAAACAGGAAGGAGGAGAAAATAAATAAAAAATATATACAATTTTATATTTATTTATTTATTAGTTATATTATATTATATGTAAAGGAAAATAAAATTTAATATATAATTGATACATACGGCTAGAACCGAGTCAGCTTAATACACAAATGGATAAGAGACACAAAATGACAACAACCAAATGAAAGACACTTCTGAACCCATGTGGCAATTGGCATAATATATGAATTATGGGATACAATCTGAACAATCAAGTATTAAATGATTATAATGGCATAATAAATGAGCTACTTCAGACGGTGGCTGCGTTGATCCAATAATTGAAAGTTAGGTAATCCTCCCATTGAATTGAGATGGGCGTTACACATACAAGTAACACTCTTTACTATCGAAGAGGTACCATACCTATGTATTCATTTAGGAGCCTACTAACTAAACAACGTTTCCTACTATAAATAAACCCTCTCCCTAGAGAGAATGAGATAAAAAAAAAAAAATGAAATCAGACTAAGACAACAAAATGAGAAAAAGTCAGACACTCCATCAAATGAGTGTACAACTACTAAAATTATTCCACCAATCGAATAAATAAAAGGAGCACTGCCCTTCATATAAACACTCTTCCCCATCCTCTCTACATGCACGAATATATTTTCCTTGCATTTTTATCATTCGAGAAAAAAGATTTTTAATTTGAGTGTCGAAAGACATGCCGATAAGTGAGTCTTATATATTTCTTACATTTTATTTGTCTTATTATGATGCGTAAGATCCAGATTTTGAGTTACGAACACCAAACCTATTGTTGTTCAGATATCCAAGCGCAACAAGGTGGTTCCCTAATTAGTACAATAATTCGGATCCTCGAAACGCATCATTGGTACCGTCTATGAGAAAGATAATAATCAAATCATCAAATTAAGAATAGAGAATATGGCCAACACTAGGACCTAAACAAGTGTACCAACTAAGAACGTCATTTCACATGAAGACAACCCAACAAATGATAGCTATAGAAATACCCATCCGTCTAGCAATATAAACGTGGAAGCGCTAGCAATCTAGGTGTACATAATGTCCAAGGTTTTCTAGACTATTTGTAACAGATTAAAGGGGCACCTACTAGGAGCTCCATCCTCCAACTTTCAAACTTTTGCCTTCAGAATGAGGAACCAGAAGAAAAAGCAACCGATAAAATAGGTGATTTCGTGACTTGATGACCTCAAGGCTCGAGAGACCATGAGTGATAGGACCCAGAGTTGGCTAGAAGGTTTGCTAAATCTCAAAATACAAGATAAAAACTCAGAGCAGCAAAACTCACACTGTTCCCGAGATACTAGGAAGCCTTTGACTCGAGAAGAAATTTCATACAGCACTTTGCCAAGGAGAGTTCATAGTCGGCAAGTCCAACACATCTCTCCAAACCACTCATAATTGAGATCCTTTCTCAACTTTAAGAGGATTGCGACTACCTCCCAGGTGGAGGAGATAATCAAAAAGATCAAGCAACGGCCGTTCCGGGGGAGCATGAACAGACACTCGGCCGACCTAGGCAGGTCACCATTCACGAGAGAAATCAAGATGTAGCAACTTCCTTATAAGTTTAAAATACCAACTCGAGATCCCTGTGACGGAAGTTTAGATCCGATGGACCATTTGGATCATTTTTGTACATTGTTGGAATTCTAAGGTCTAAATAATTCAGCCTTGTATCTCTGCTTCTCATTGGCCCTCAATGGATAAGTACAAATTTAATTTTATCGGTTGTAACCAAATTTGATTAGAACATTCTAGGAACTAGCCAACAATTTTCTGCCAAATGGAATAGAAGTAGCCATGGCATCTTGTTTGCATCCGGCAAGAGCCAAACAAGAGTCTAAAGCGCTTCTTGGCCCGGTTCAATACTAAGGTGTAATGCCCGGGTCCCTATTTAATTTATTTTAGATAAAATTATTATTTTGGATTAATTAGATGTATTGGATTAATAATATATATATTGTAAAATTTTAAAAGATATTTGAATTAATTAGACTGGTGCCTGAGACGTGTTGGTGTTAACCCATGAGTATCGATTGGATTATAAAAGAAAAATAAAAAATAATAAATAATAAATTAAAATAATAATAATAATAATAATAATAATAATAAAAGGGGGGAGAGGGGCATACGTGGGCAGCCGGGAAAGAAAGAAAAAAGAAAGAAAAATGGGAAAAAGAAAAGGAAGAAAGAAGAAGCAAAATAAGAGAAAGGAAAGAGAGAGAAAGGCACGGAAGTTGGTCGTCGATGAAGGGGAAGGCGACGTAAGAGTGCAGCGGTAAGGAGGTGCTAGTGTCATCGCCAATGCCGGTCAAGACATGCGATGGTGTGAGTGGAAGAAGAAAATTGCGAACTAAAGGAGGAAGTTGCCGCTATTGTTGGAGGAGATGCACGAAATTGAGGCAAGTAAATCTTTTCTTTCTCTTTGTTAATATCGATTTCTTATTTGCATGTGTTGATTTTGAGAAAAATCGGTCGAATTTAATTGTTGGGTGATTGGGAGCTCATGCGCACACAGAACAAAGAATATGAGAGAGGAAGAGAAGGAGAAAGAGGGAGTAAGGTGTGTGCAAGGTAGAAGGAGAAGAGAGGAGTCGATGTAGGTGAAGGCAGTGGTGCGGCGCGGGAATAGGAGAAAGGAGGAAGGGAGGAAAGAGAAGAGGCGGTGGGGGTGCAAAGAGGGAGAAGTAGAGGAGGAGGAAGGGAGGAAAGAGAAGAGGCGGTGGGGGTGCAAAGAGGGAGAAGTAGAGGAGGAGGAAGGGAGAAAGAGAGAGAGAGCGGGGGAAGAGAAGGAGGCAACGGCATGCAGGAGGCAGTGGCGCATGGCAAAAAGGACGCACCCAGTTGAAGAGAGAGAAAAACACAGTTTGGGTATCTCAAAGCATTCTTTTATCAAGTTTACTTGATATAAGATTGAGGTAAGTATCCATATATTAAATCCTTAGTATATTTTCGTGACCGATAATATTTGTATATATTTTAAAAATTTTCTTTACATTCATGTTATTTTTGTACATCCCGTCTATTTATTTTGTGCATGCATATATGTTTTAGCAATTTTTCAATGATTTTGTGTGGGTTTTGTGATTTATGAAAATTCAGAACAATATGTGTATATTGTGTATCAGTATATTACAAAACCATGAATTAAGCCTTACATCAATCTATATATATGTTGCCGGGGGTAGGGTCATTACAGGATAACGGTGGTCCAAGACCCATGGGGGTCGATTGTGATCCAAGGCATGAGATTTTGTGATACTGCTCCCGACGGGAAGGCTTAGTCCTGATGGTGATGTATGTAATATGTAGTCCCCTTCCCTCGGTCGAAAAGTTGAGGCATTTTGTAATTGGCCTGTTCCACTATATATTTAAATGAGAACTATGTAAAAAATTAACAAAAAAATTATTATATTCGGGCGTTCTAATATATAACTAAATATGAAGTTGTACCCAAAATTACGAGTGGCAAGACATAGTTCATAAGTTCCTAGTCTATGAGAGATAAGATATATAAATGGCCTTGAGCTATCGGCCTAAAATACAGTCGTGTCTTGAGTTGCTAGCTTAAAATGTAGCCAATATAGCTATGGTTATTGGACGAGGGTAACCATTTCTCAAGTTGATCTAATAATTTTTGGTTCTTCGATTTTATGTATACTTTGTATTTCTGCTTGTATTTGTGTGGACTATATTTTGAGATGTGTGGATTGGCCACGGATGGGTAATAGAAATGTCTCGTACATATGAATATGCGTTAAGCCCCGAAACATGTTTTATATTTATATGATTTGGTTCCGATATTCTATTGATTTCAGCATGTGAGATTATAAGATTTGGATTCGAACTATGATTTATGTCTTACGTGAATGTGATGACGGTTGCAATTATGTGATGTGACCTCGGATCATATGATATGATATCGTCGATAAAATTTGATCGAATCGTTATTTATTATGATTTTATCTCGGATTGACTGTTTAATACGGACGATTATTTAGTACAAGACATCTCCTCAATTTTCAGTAATTTTGACGGACATTGTGGTTTATTTTTGATGCGTACTTGGATCTGATTTCGAACAGATTTGGGTGCACTTGATCGTTTGGATTCGGCTCCGTTCACCGAGTCTGGACCCCTGCACACCACTACAACAAACAAGAGGTCAGGTGTCGGCGAAATGTTGTCCCACCGAAAATACTCCGATACTCAAGTCAGCAATAAACCTTCGAATTATAAGAAGTTAACTAGAAATGTAAGTTGAGATAGAGAAGGAGATTGAGGTAGGAAGGAATGTTCGCCTTTAGATGTAAGAGGCATTCTTGCGAATCGTCGAGAGCATAGTTTTCTGGATCAATGCTCACAAGGAACAGGTGGGCAACCAAGTCCTGTAAGCGTGGAAGCTTAAATGGATGGCTCTCGGAGAGTTGGTGAAGCCTCTGGAATCTGAAGACTTGGAGTGGGATTATTGTAGTAAGCGATTGCGTACTTAGGGATGAGCGTTAGTATGCTTTAGGATTTCTCTATCGTAGTTCTTTTTCGTCCCCTCAGAATGGAGACTCTGTAGGGTTATATAGATGATGCTAGGGCGACCTCCTTTAGCCAAGAAGGCGCGATCTCTGCATCGTTTTGGGCGGCCTTCCTTAAGCAAGAAGGCTTGACTGGTGTATTCTGTTGGGATCGTTTTCTTTCTGAGCGGGTAACGGTTCTCAAGATTATTTGCCTTCCTTCTGTGCTTCTGTTACTGTTAGAGTCCATTGTAGGCAGGAAGAGAGATTCTGGCGCCTTCCTCATGGGAAGGTCGTCGAATATGTTGATACCTTCTTTAGAGGAGATTGGCTTCAAGGAAGGCGTGAAATCAGGGAAAGGGACCGTTACTTGTCGTGTACGAAAATGTCTGCTAAACTGGGCCTGGCCCATATTAGGTTTTTATCTTTTTACGGCTTGCTACTATAGTGTTTTCGGTCAACAGAAATGTTGACCGTCTTGAGAGAGCGCGTTGGCCGCCTAGTTGGCGCTCCATACGGTCAACGTCAGTGTTGACCGTCTAAATGCACATTTGGGATTTTCTAAATTTTAGGCCGTTTTTCTTATTGGGCTTACCTGCTATGGGCCTATTCATCACTAGCCCCCCATACCGGTGGTCTGGATTTTAGCCTCCGGCATATTTATGATGGGATGCGCTTGTCTTTTGCTGACGGTGACGGAGTCGTTGCCCGTCTGAAGAGGAGCCCCGAGTACTTCTAAAATGTTGACCAAATTTGTTGACCATTTTTGGAAAATTTTTAGGCAACTTGGAGAAGGAAACATTAGCCATTAGCCGTCCTATTAGAAAAAGTGTGCCACGTGTCTTCATGCGGTATGTTCAGGATCCTGGTATTTAATGAGCCGGAGGATCTGATTTAACGGCTCCCTTTTGGAAAGAGACACGTGACGGTAATGATGGCGCATGCTTTCGAGGCGGTTTTGTGTTCATGCTGGCCTTTAAGTCGCCTGTTCATTTCACTTTGAGTTACGCATTCCTTTGTTTCTTCGTCTTCCTTAACCTGTAGGAGAGAAAGAAAACCCTAGTTAATTTTCTGATCATGGGCTCCGTCATCGATATCGCCTCCGTCCTGAGAGAGAACGACGTGAAGGTATTGTACGTGAAGTACAATATCTCAAAGGAGATTGCCTTCCGCATTCCTGGGAAGGACGACAGGGCTTTCCTGCCACCTACGGGTTTTGTAACCATATACGAAGCCCATTTAAGGATTGGGCTCCGTCTTCCAATTTTCGATGAGTTAATGTCGATTTTTCGGGCATTTTAGGTCCCCATTTCTCAGTTCCACGACAACGCCATCCGATATCCGTGTTCCCTTTGCATATTCCTCCGTCAACACTCGAGGTTGCTATCGATGTTGATGGTTAAAGGGCTCTTCAAGTTTAACCTAGGAGCAGAGTGGATTTCTTTATCCCCACGCGGCGGTCTTAAGAAAAGTACCGTCATATAAAACTCCCTGAAGAATTAGAAGAACCGATTTTTCTTTATTAGCGTGGGTCAGTCCTGACCCTTGCCCAGGGAGTGGGGCCAGGTGCCTGATGTGTATATGGGGGCGCTTTCTGAGGTTGAGATGGCGTCCATATCTCGGTTGGTTAAACTCATCGTGGATAACCTTGGGGATTTCCAGATAGACCACTTGGTCTCCTGTGTTGAGGCCAAGAAGGCCAAGTGGTGGCCTCCCTCTCCCGTCCAGAAATTTAAGGTTCCACCGCCAAAGGTCCTGCAGGGGAAGAAGAGGAAAAATGGCTTTATCATAGGTCCTTGCCCGTCTGATGCCAGTCTCCCCAGTCCAAGGCAAAAGAGGGTGGCCTCGGTGGCGCCTTCTTCGTCGTCCTCTGGGCTAAACTATCTCTCCGCCGGGCATTTTGTGGGTGTAGGCGCTACTTTCGAGATTGAAGCGGAGTTAGCTTTAGAGGCCTATGAAGCCAGGGTGAGCGGCGATGTTCTCCCGCAGCCTACGCTGACAGGGTTGACTCCGGGTCCATCTATCGGAGTGCTTGGGCCGCAGGAGCTATCCGTTAGATCACCTGTTATGGAACTGCCGACTGAGCAGTAGGATTCGATTTTGGAGCCTCCCACTGTTCCCGAGGAGACATCCAGGATGGAGGATATTTCAGAGGAACTGTTGGAAGAGCTCTTGGCGGAGATCGCTGCCAGCCCTGCCCAGGAGGGCTCTATTCCTTGCTCACCGCCTTTGGCGCTGGGTTTGGGCACCAGACCAGACAGGCCAACACGAAGAATTTGGGCGGTATAAATTCTATTGGCTGCCTTGTCTTTAAATTTACTTTTTCTAACTCCTTTTTTTTGTGCAGGCTGATAAGGTCACGGGCGCAGTTGCCAAGGCGCTTAGGTAGAGAGATCGAGTGATCTCGATCGGGACATGGAGATCGCCTTACTTGATTCTAAGCTGGAGACTCTGGGGGTGGAGCATCTAGAGGACGCGACTGCCCTGGAGTCTGTCTTGGCAGGAATGGTGGTGGAGAACGAGAGCCTGAAAGTAGAGAACGCTCGTCTGAAGGAGGAAAACGAGTGGGTTAAGGGGCGCCTCGATCAGCTCGCAGGACAGATGGCCGCCCTAGAGAATGATCTAAGCCTTCGTATTCGTCCTCACGAGGTCACGGACATGATACTGTCACGGTTGTGGGAAGGGATCAACATTAGTCGGCGTATTGTGTGGCTGGTTGATCTTGACTTCCCTATGGATCTCATTAACTTGTCAAACCGGTTAGCGCAGCCTGCGACAGCCTCGTGGGGGAACCACGGGTCAGACAGGGGCCACCACTGCCCCCTTAGCTTGTGGTGATTGCAGTTTTTTTTATTTTTGGTACAATTATATAAATGTACTTTACCATAAGTAATAATACAAACAACTTTGTGCATATCACATATTTTTGCTTTTTGCTTGTATTTTGTTCCTTTGCCGTTCTAGGCTGTCAACTAGGTTGGGTTCCTGTGAGTTGGCCACCCGCCTTGTTTTGAGCGTTCATGGCGTTTCCAGAGGAATGGAATCCTTTGGGTGCGTTTTCTAGGTCGTCACTTGTATTATACCGGCCTAGTATTTGTCTGTGAGTAAACCTTGGTGGCGCCGTCCAAGTGCAGACTTGGGCGGCCAGCTTTGGTGGAGTGTTTTGCTTCGATCGATCATCATTGACTGATCACGCTATCTCCTTGTGAAGGAGGTTGCCGCGCGTGCCGCACTAGCCCCCTAAGATTTTTTGACCGCTAATGGGCCACTTGGATGACCAAGGTTTAGATATGATTACTCATAGGCCGCCTGGATGACTAGGGTGTAGTTACGACTACTCATAGGCCACTTAGATGATTAGGGTTTAGATACGACCACTCATGGGTAGCCTGGATGACTAGGGTTTAGTAACGAAAAGATGAAGACCCTTCCGACTTAGGGGCAACCTATGTCGTTTGAACTTGCAACAAGGATCACACATATATGCACACCAAAGAAAAGAAACACAACATGCTAAAGGGAATACTTGTTTTGCTAATTGAAGCATCCTGTTGGTGTTTAGTACATGCTCCGCCAAGTTTTGAAAGAAAGGTGCTGGAATCCCGCCGGCTATCCCATTGACCTCGGCACCAGTGGTGTGGTCCTGGTCTGGCGAGGCCATGTCTCTGACTGGCTCGCTTTCTTGTACCATTGTGTTCACCATTTCGATTTAGGGTATTGATTGAAAAAGGCTTCTGGAAAACATAGCTGGCTCTTTGTAAGCGTTTTCCACAGATAGCACCAATGATGCGTACCTGGATCTGACTTCGAACAGATTTCGGTTCACTTGATCGTTTGGATCCGGCTCCGTTCACCGAGTTTGGACCTTACACATCACTACAACAAACAAGAGGTGAGGTGTCGGCCGGATGTTGTCCCACCGAAAACACTCCGACGCTCAAGTCAGCAATAAACCTTCGAATTATAAGAAGTTAACTAAAAATGTAAGTAGAGATAGAGAAAGAGATTGAGGTAGGAAGGAGTGTTCGCTTTAGATGTAAGAGGCATTCTTGTGAATCGTCGAGAGCACAGTTTTTCGGATCAATGCTCACGAGGAACAGGCGGGCAACCAAGTCCTGTAAGCATGGAAGCTTAAATGGACGGCTCTCAGGGAGTGGGTGAAGCCTCCGAAATTTGGAGTCTTGGAGTGGGATTATTGTAGTAAGTGATTGCGTGCTTAGGGATAAACATTAGTATGCTTAAGGATTTCTCTAACGTAGTTCCTTTTCGTCCCCTCAGAATGGAGACTCTGTGGGGTTATATAGATGGTGGCAAGGCGACCTCCTTTGGCCAAGAAGGCGCGATTCCTGTATCATGTTGGGCGACCTTCCTTAAGCAAGAAGGTTTGACTGGTGCATTCTGTTGGGATCGTTTTCTTTCTGAGCGGGTAACGGTTCTCCAGAGTATTTGTCTTCCTTTTGTACTCTATTATCGTCAGAGCCCATTGTAGGTAGGAAGAGAGAATTTGGCACCTTCCTCATAGAAAGAACGTCAAATCTGTTGACGCCTTCTTTAGAGAAGATTGGCTTCAAGGAAGGCGTGAAATCAGGAAAAAAGATCGTTGCATGTCGTGTACGAAAACTTCTGTCAAACTAGGCCTGACCCATATTAGGTTTTTATCTTTTCACGGCCTACTGTTACAGTGCTTCCGGTTAACAGAAATTTTGACCGTCTTGAGGGAGTACGTCGGCCACCTAGTTGGCACTCCATACGGTCAACGCCAGCGTTGACCGTTTAAACGCGCATCTGGGCTTCTCTGGATTTTGGGCCGTTTTTCTTATTGGGCCTGCCTGCTACGAGCCTACTCATCAGTTTTATATATTTATATGGGGCATCTCACTCTATCTGATTTATATGTACCATTTTATATGATGATACATGCTGATCTCTTAACTAATATTTTCATATTTTATCCCTTTAAACTAGTGACATGGATACGTTTGTAAGAGTTAGGTTGTGATCTGACGCGATATATCTCTATCAGTGAGTAAATATTTATGTTAATAATATTTCAAATCTCAAGGGTGTATTATGATTATTATTTATAGCAGGATAATAGCCTTGGTCCAATATGAGGCATTTTGGAGGTGTTATATTATATTGATGAGTTGTATTAGATACATCTCTTACAATATATGGATAGCAAGTCTTATGATATGATGTTTGAATTTATATCCGATGATATCTTACGTGGATTTTGATACATTGGGTCCCGTTTATATATGTGATATGTGGCCCCCTTCCGTCGGCAGGAAGGTTGAGGCGTTTTGTAGTTGATCTACTCCACTGTGTATTTAAATAATAACCATCGTAAAGAATTAGCGAAAAATTAATATATTCAGATATCCTAATATATAACTAAACTTGATATTACACTAAAGTCGCGGGTGATAAAATATAGTGAGTAAGTTCCTAGTCTATGAGTGATAAAATATATAAATGGCCTTAAGCTGTCGACTTGAAATGTAGTCGAGCCTTGAATTGCTAGCTTAAAACGTAGCTGATATAATCATGGTTACTGAACAATGGTAACTTTTCCTCAAATTTGTTTAATAATCTTTAGTTCTCCGATTTCATGCATACTTTATATTTCTAAATATATTTGTGCAGACTATGATTTGAGATGTTAGATTGGCCAACGGATGGATAATAGGAATGTCTTGTGCGTATGAATATGTGTTAAGCCCTGAAACATATTTTATATTTATATGATTTGGTTTCGATTTTCTTTGATTTTAACGTATGAGATTATAATATTCGAATCCGGATTATTATTTGTGTCTCACGTGGATGTGGTGACGGTCATGATTATGTAATATAACCTCGGATCATATTATATGATATTGTATCATAGATATAGACCCCGTGCATAGGTATAACTCTAACACTGCTCAGGCACTATATAAGCAGCACAACAATTTTTATAGATAACTGATACAGCAGTTCAATGGGGCAGCAGTAGATGTAATTATCTCCCTAGTTTCTCTAATTAGGCAACCCATCCCAGTCGATCTGATTTCCATGACTCATCTATGACACATTACTACGTATACTTTAAATTATAAATTTATAGAATTATAACAACCAAAAATACATCTCAACCAGCCGTTTCATGAAGAAATCAGCAGTTGGGCAACTAACCTATCGTCACATTGCATGACATGCTTTGCCAGTCCTGTAATTCAACCCAAAATAATCAACACATCCAAAACCAGCACCAAGGCATTAGAACATGTAGATTATTCCATCATCCATTCTTTTCTTCCCTAACCGAATTCCTCCTACAAACTGTAATTCAAAAAGACACAGCAACTTACTAAACATTGATCAAAATAGAGTGACGGTAAGATAGCCGCTACCCACACAAATCATTATGAGTTAAGATACACATCCACTAAACGCCACTAATTTTTAATTCTACAATAACATATGGAATGAGAATGTGAGAATCAAATGAATTCAATAGAACGAGAGAAGTTGGAAGATTATCAAGATGAGGATTAACACTCGCCGGATGACTGAACACATAAGGAACGAGTAAAACACTTGCGTTATTTTTCCTCTTCGGCAAAAATAGAGTACGTTGCATAGTAATGGTATCAGCAGTAGCCATCGATAGTAGAAGTAACGTTGTCGACCTTTCCTCTTCTTCGATTTCCCCCTTTTCTCACCACTCTCTTCCTTCTCACCCTCTCTCTGCCTGCTGCTCATGAATGTCAGAAAACGGAAGGGGAGAGCCGTATGTAAAGAAATTGTAGAGAAAAGAAACGGCCAAAATTGTTTGTGGCCGACTCAGTGGGAGTAAAGAGGGAATCTGCCAGTCGGCCATAGAAATGGAGTGGTGTGCGAGCCCTTAGCGTTTTAGAGAGGGAGAAACTTGGAAGCAACGGAAGAACTGAGGAGTTTGATTGGTTTTCTAGCGAACTGGGCAGCAGGGTAACTGCTACGCGAGTCCGTATAGTGTGTGTGATTTTGTATGGTGTGTATGGTTTTATATGGTAGTCGTCAAATTTTTATTTAATATTTATTATTTTTTTATTATTAAAAAATAATAAAAAAAATATTTTTTATTAAAATAGAAAAATTAACAATAAATATTAAATGAGAATTCAACGACTATTATACAAGGTACCGTACAAATCTGTATTGCAACACTCCTCATTTTTAAGTAGGCAAGCCTCCTCATATATTATTATTATTATCATTTGTATTGTTATTATTATTATTGATACTATTATAATAATTATTATTATGGTTTAATTAGATTACTATTTTAAATATAATACTTAAATAAAATATAATACTCGTAATCATAAGGGATCTCCTACCTAATAGTAATGTCAATATAATTGGTTGTATTTAGATTGTCCATTCTTACTTGTAAAATTATACTCTTGTGATACTTCTAACAATTCAGAATTGGTATAGGTTTAACTATACAATATTAATTTTAAAGAACTCATCAATATAATTTAATTTTATAATTAATGATTTTCACCAATTTTAATATAAAAAATCTAACTTAAAATATTAAGATATTATAATATTATTCCAAATATAGTAGAAGAAGAGAAAAAAAAACTCTAAGGTTGCCATAGCATTCTAATTGGTGAGTAAGTCCTAATATTTAGATGGGTTGGTTTCTAAATAGATTATTAGAGTTGATAATCCTCCGTTGGTGAGTTAATCCCAATATTTAGGTGAATGATTTTTTAAAAGACTATCTAAATATTAAGTAATTTTCTTTATTAAGTAAATAATTCCTTAATACACTCTCTTATATTACAAAAGTTATATAACCTATTCTTTTGTTTTCTTTTTCTTTTTATTATTATTCTTATTTTTAGATTTTAGGTAATTGAAAACAAATTAAATAGAAGATTTACTTACCCTTCAAATAGACTCTCTTATATTACAAAAGTTATATAACCTATTCTTTTGTTTTCTTTTTCTTTTTATTATTATTCTTATTTTTAGATTTTAGGTAATTGAAAACAAATTAAATAGAAGATTTACTTACCCTTCAAATAGACTTATTTTGATGGTCTTTTCAGAAACTCACTCACCTAAATGTTGGAACTCACTTACTAATAAGATAATTATCTTATTAATAAGTAACCCAACATTTGCAAAGTCTAGCATTGTCAATGGCTGATATATATGTCAGAGATTCACCCACTTACTTATCATTCAAATAGACTTACTTATCTTCGATGGTCTCTTTAGAGACTCACTCACCTAAGCAATGAGACTCACTCACTAATAAAATGATTATTTTATACTAAGTGACCCAATATTTACAAAGTCTAGCATTGTCAATGGTTGGTATATGTGCCAAAGGACTGACTTTGCCAATGTACTATAAATTCAAAAAAGGAAATTTATGGTCTCGTCAAGTGCTAAAGTTCTTGTTTTTAAAAACTAAAATCCCCATGAGAAAATTCACATTTTTTACAAAATGTTTATGGATCTTGATAATTGCTCCTTGTCACCATCAGCTGATGAAAATTATAACATAAATCCCCGTGAGATATTTGGGCCAGGCTGAGTGGATTCAGATTGCTTAGTCCTAATTATCTAGTGAAGCAGGATAACTTAGTGCAGATAATTATCAATATGGGACATTACAACAATTGTAGTCAACAGTGCCTCATGTGACTTTCACCAAAAAAAAAGCCAGTATTATACAATTAAACCTGAACAATCACGTTGAACATTAGTTAATGAAAATGAGGACTAAAAGAAGCCAATGAAGGGGAGGGGAGGGAACAAGCTCACATTCACAAGGCATTTAACTTTAAGATGGAGGGAAGAAACGGTTCAGATTAAAAGGGAGTGTGTAGAATTCCTCATTCCGACTATCTCCCTTAAAGGTCCGGAATTTGGCCCACCATGGCATTCCTCGGTCTCTTGCGCTGTCCTTGAAATCAAGAGTGTTGTCTAGGAAAACAGCAACAATCAATGCAACAGTTGGTGATGATGAGAAGACAGTGTTGAGGAAATCATTGAACTGCATCATCCCAACAAATCCAAGTCATGAAATTTCCACCTTTATTATATGCATGAAAACGCTTTTTTTGTGGCTAAGCTGTTTTTCCCCCTCTCTCCTTTCTTTTTCCGATGGGCAGCAAATGCTGTTTTTAGTGGGAGAATGATAGCAATTTCCTAGTAACTAGCAAGGGATAACTGCCTCAATTCTGGGGTTTTAATCTAAAAGTTCAAAGCTTCTTGGACTGAAGTCGTTCTAACCAAATTGCTAAAGAGTGAGGCCAGCCTTAAGGGGCTCAATGTTGTTTTTGGACTGAAGCCTTGTGGATTTGGGATACACAAGCTATGTTGTGTTAGATATATAGGCTCTGAGTTCTAAACACACACACACACACACACTCACCCATCCAGCCTCAGTATGAGCAGGCCCATGTAGAGCACTGGTAGTGTACTCCATAAAATACTCAGGAATAGATAAACCAAGGAACATGGCAACGCCTGTGATGAAGAGATTCCTCATTGAGTTCATATTTGTGAACTGCAAGAACGACAGCCCCACTGAACCTGATGAACAACCCATTCAAGAGGAAGTAAACAAAATCTCTGTTTAATAAACACAACATCAAGCTCACCAAAGAAAATGAAGCTATGTGATTAATTAAGTTTAATTGATGCTCACCAACAAGGCCAAACAGAACACAATATGCAGCAGCAAATATGGTAAACGGTATTGATGCAAATAGAGCACCAAATTTTCCTGCATGGTGGGGGTTGCAGAAACAGAGATTTAGTCAAATATATCTACATGCATCAGAGGATTCAGAACCTACAACCTAGGTTTCATGAGAACATAGAAGTAAAAAATGTACGCCACCTAATATTGAGAAGAAAATCATGAATCCGGCAGAAATTTGGGTAATCCTGCGACTACCAACACGGGTGCTCCCAAGAAGGCCCACATTTTCTCTGTTATTCAAACTTTTTTTATCAGGCTTCGGCTACAAAAAGAAGCAACATATATATGCATGTGATACTCACATAGACACAGCACAGCCACTCACTGTTCCAAAGAGTCCACTCAATAAGATCCCAATTCCCTGTCAAAAAGCAGACCAAATTTGCTTCCATATCAGAAGATTAGTTTATTCCATTTTTTCTGATACTTTGGCCGTGATCTATTACAAATATCATGCAACATAGACCTTATTTTATTTTTTGTTAACTTAATATGATAGAATCCACTCAATAATATCATAATTATCTGTCAAAAAACAGATCAAATTTGTTTCCATATCCGTTCTTTTTTTTTTGATATTTTGTCTATGATCTATCACAAATATCATGCAGTATAGAACTCATTCCATTTTTTGTTAGCTTAATATCACAGAGTATATTATGAAGTAACAATTTACTATTTATTTTTTTAGATATGTAAGAATACTAGAGTACTTAAGAGCATAAATTTCCAAAGCTCATTGTATACTAGAGGTTCCAAATAGTCCACTCAATAAGATCCAATTATTTTTTTAGGTATATAAGAATACTAGAGTACTTAAGAGCATAGACTTCCAAAACTCATTGTATACTAGAGGTTCCAAAGAGTCCACTCAATAAGATCCAATTATTTTTTTAGGTATATAAGAATACTAGAGTACTTAAGAGCATAGACTTCCAAAACTCATTGTATACTAAAGGTTCCAAAAAGTCCACTCAATAAGATCCTAATTCCATGTCAAAAAATAGACCAAATTTCTTTTCATACTAGAAAACTAGTTTGTTCCATTCGTTTTGATACTTTGTCTATGATCCATCAATGTACTCCATGCAAATATCATGCAATATCGACCTTACTCCATTTTTTGTTTTCTTAATATCAAAGAGTATATCATTAAAGAAATATTTACTATTGTTTTCTTTTTAGATATGGAAGAATACTAGAGTAATTAAGAGCATAATATCAAAGAGTATATCATGAAGTGACAATTTACTATTGTTATATTTTTAGATAAGAATACTAGAGTACTTTAAGAGCACAAATTTCCAAAGCTCATTATATACTAAAAGTCATTATATAGCAGTTCGTAATAGCACCATTTAAAGAAATATCCTGCCCTTTCACACTCATCTCTCTCTAGAAATACTCATTTCTTACCTGCCAACCTATACCGCGGCTGAGAACATGAGCTGGAGGTGGTGTGGCACTTGCCAAGCGAGCTGCAGCTTTGTATGCTCCAGTTGACTGACAAAATGAAGACACCAATTATGAAAGCAGAACTTTTTCTTGAGTTGCATTCTGATCTGGATGATTAATACCTCAATGAGTGAGACCAGAACAGCAGCCATCATTCCAAAAGCATGGCCAGCATCAAAGGAGGGTGCACCCCACTGCAAAGGGTATGGGACCCTAATCCTACCATTAAAGAATGAGATAAATTACATAGGGATGTTACAAGCTCTTGCTGGTTAATTAAAGAGTGGAGGGAACTCATTGGCTAAAAAAGACACGATTGGCATTTGAATGCATTGCATGCCTGTGTTTGAACAGTCATCTAAGGAAAGAACTAGGAAAATTGCAGTTCTTTAGGAATAATAAATTAGTAGTTGAGACATGGGATATTCCAATTGTTTTAAGAGCACAGTGTAGGAACTTATATCTATATTTGAACTTCCTTGCTCCCTTTCCGACTGCAAAATTTTATTCTTGTTGCAATGAGACTACATGTGACCTTTGCTTACCATGGGGCCTTGTATATGAGGTTTGCCTTGTCAGTTCGGCAGTTGATTTGTGTTTTCTGTGGACGATGTCTGTAGGCACCACTAGCCGTCAAAAGATGGGCAAATGCCCATATAAAAGTAATAGATATAAGGAGAGCAAAACGCTCAAGTAATGGCATCTGTTTCATCTGAAAGTGTTTCAGATACTGCACAAAACAAATAAGACAGCACATTGTTACGATGATGGTCCCACATTTCTGAGATACAAAATACATAATAGAAGAGTAAATTTTTGGTTGAATTGAGACACCACATGCATGGCCACATAGTAGCAATTTCGATTCAGCTGTTCACAAGCTTCTTCCTTCTCTGCTCTTGAAAACTAAATTGCCTCATATAACATAAACAGGGATTAAATGTCAAAGCTTCTCTATGCATAAGGCCATGTTATAAATTCATATATTAGTTTACTCAATGCAGGAATCATGTGTTGGAATGCCCAGAGTAGGCATTCCAGCCAGCAACCAAGTTCTTGGGCCTTTTCTTTCCTAACTCAGACTAAAAAAAGGTAAAAATTTTTATAATAATCGAAATTCAAGCTTAGTAGCTTTAGCAGCACCTGGGAGAGGCCTACAAAAAGGATGAGCATGGGAACGCCAATTTCAACACATCGTCCAACCTAATGGAAAACAGACAAGCAAAAGCGATCTGAGCTTAAAAACGCATATTTATGGACGGGAATATAAGACTTGCTTTTTCTTTTCTTTTATTTTCTTTAATAAACTATTATATCTCTTACCACGGGGAAACCTCTATCAAATAGGCCAAACCCCACCAACGCTATCACTGGGGCCATTCCCAGAGGGCTAAAAAACCTGAAAAAATATTTGGCATCGTTATTCTACACAGCATTTAACTTCTTCACTATGTCAACAAACAATTCAATGCCAACTTAAAATTTAACCTCGAACAAATTGCCCACAGCTGACTGTACCCCAGAATTATCTGTACACTTGATGCCACAATTAGAGCACCTTGAACAGCTCTCATTGTGTTGATAAATCTCTGTGATTCATGCCACATCATCAGTTTGCATGTAACAAGGGATAACGAAAACTGCAACAGATGAATGTTTCTTCTAATGACAAATTGGTAATTAGTTTTCACGATGCTGTTTCACTATTTTGAAGATGATAAGGCATATTCAAAAAGGCTAACGATCCATGTATCCTTCTCAGAATGTAGTATATTGAGGATAGTTGAGGAAATTGTGCAAAAAACAACGTTAATAGAATCGTCTACAGAATTTGGAATTAAGCAAGAATATTCACAGAATGGCCATTTCGATCCCTCACAATGAAGTTGCCAGCTCAAAAAATTCACCAACGTGATGACATAGCAAATTAATAACAAAGCAAAGCTGTTCCTTTAATTGATAGATAAGTGGGTGGTACATAGATTGACCAAAAGAGCTTACTTTTTAAGCCAATGCAACTAAGCTTTAACCATATAAAGCAGACCTGGTCGAAAAACAAAGAGCTGAAATTCACATAAGAGAAGACTAACCGCGTGGGGATCTACAATTCCTGCCAGAGATGAGTCATGAAGGATGGAAATGATGGGGACCATGAATGCATAAGAGCCTCCAATGACAGTCGGCAACCGGGTTCCGAATAGTGTCTGAAGAAGAGTATTGATTCCTTGAACAAACAGCAATGTCTGCACTACCTTCGCCTTATCTTCCTGGCCATAATTGTTACTATTTCAATCAATATGAAGACCATGTTTGCTAATTTTTTGAATGTGGGCAAAGCTCAGTTTTCCTGTCTACTATCTTCATAAATTCACTCTTAATTACTATTTGTAAACTTATCAAATAGAAGTAAAAGATTGAAGAATCTGAGAATTAAGTGTACAAAAATTGGGATGAAGGGACGGTTTGAATTGAGCAAAGACAAACATCATTTCCACCCATCAAAGGAACAAGGAATGTGGGAATCATCACTGCAGTTCCTAAGGCCAAGATGTAATGCTGGAAGCCCAGAGCAACTGCCTCCCCTGTTTCCACATTAAAATTTCAGTAAAAGAGAGAGCATCAAACGGTTGATTAGTGGAAAAGCACTCGATTTTATTTTAAAAAAAAACAAAAAAGAAATTGGCATACCCCAGGAAGGGTTTGAGTCAATACAGTACTCCAACCCCTGAAGTTGGTCCATTGGTGGATGGCTAATCTCTTCTGGTTTTGAAGCAGCCATGGATTTCCCAAAAAGGTAACAGGATTCCACTCTTCTTCCAAATTGAGTCAAATAAATCACTAGATCAATAGATTAGAGGATAGAGAGAGAGAGATCTGCTCAGTGTTTCAGCCGGGAGTTACCGATTGAGAATGAATCGAAGAGAAGGAGGAAGTCAAATTTAACAGACTAAAAGTAGTAGAGATGATGATGAAAAGTAGAAAAGCTTATCGAGGCGAGGAAATGACACACACAGTGACGAGAGCAAGAGAGAGAGAGAGTGAAGCAGAGTTCTATAAAGGGCTTATAAAACGGCTGGGCAGAGGAAGTAAGAGATGGCACTTGCCGCCCACTGGACGCCCCCTCCTCACTCGTTTCGAGAAGCAACGTGAAAAAGTTCCGTTAGCTTTCCCGAAATTCCAAAATTGCCCCTTAAGGAACTGCCAAACTCCTAGTTACCGTTGCTCTGGTGCTCTACTGACTTCATTAAATTTTACAAAACGACCTCGGCCCTCTTAAAAGGATATTGCCCCAATAAATATAACTCATATTAGCATAAAATGGAACACCTTTTACATCTTTTACCTCATATTTGATTCACTGAAATTGTAATTCTATTCCTGATTAATTTCTCCAAAAATTACAATTTTCTTGTTTGATTGATAAATTAGACGGGAATAAATATTCTCAGAGAATATTTATTTCCACAAATCTAGAAATATCTATTCCCATATAAAAGGTGAAAATAGTTATTCCCACATATATAGAAATAATTATTCACTATTATTATTATTATTATTATTACTATTACATATTATTATTATTATTATTATTATTATTATTATTATTATTACATAATAATAATATTATTATTACTATTACATAATAATAATATTATTATTACTAATTTATAATAATAATAATTATTATTTTATTAGTACTAATACATATAATAATTATTATTATTACATATTATTATTATTATTATTACTATTTCAATCTTATTCCTCATACTATTCTACAAACCAAACAATGGAATACTAATTCCCACATTATTCTATTTCAACAAGCAAGTATGAGAATAATAATTCCAACTCTATTCCTTTCCTATTCTATTCCCTGGGAATAACTATTCTATTATCATATTATTACATTCTAGGAACCAAACGTACAGTTATATCGTCCACTTCTCCTAGTACTTAATCTTGGTTAAAGTGTTCTAAAATACTTTTATTAATACAAGTCTTAAAATGTATAAAAAAATATTATAAATTTATTTTTTAAAAAATATTTTCCTCCAAAAATTCTCAAGACACATGTACATGTACATTTTGTCAAAAGTCTTTTCTCATTTTTCTAAAAACTTTTTTTTTATATTAAGATAAAATTTGATATGCCTTCGGATTTAAACTATTGTACAAATTAAAAAATTAAAAACTATTTATTAAGTATGAAGTGGGTTTGATCTCCGTAATCTCTTAATTTAAATTTTGTACAATACAACAAAGTAGGGTCAAAAAATTTACGAGATTCACTCCCTAATATATCTTCCACCGCTCAAATTAATATCTTTCTTTGAGGAAAGAAATTGGAGGATACAAATGTAAATATTTGTAAAAGTAATTTTTGTTTATGATATAGACTTTTCTAAAAGCATTTTGATGACAGAGAAAGTACGCCTGAAGCGTCTTAAACTTGTCTTAGGTTAGTTTTTGTTTGGCTGAACGTCGTTCCCCTTTCCTATTAGAAATGAGGGGTCTATATAAAAGTTAGATGGCGGTTGACTTTTCCTATCATCTGCTTAAGAAATCGTAAGATGGATAAGACGCTGTTCAACTAACAGTTTCAACTGGCGCTCGAGACCATTGAATCTAAATAAAAGAAGAAAATCATTTTGGTCATTAGTGTTGATTTCATTTTTCTTCAAGGAGTAAACCACTCGGATAAGATCAGCGGGTTCGTCCACCGATTTTGGGCTATATGTGTAGACTGGGCCTCTATTCTTTTATGGGTCTAATCCTTTGAAAGTTTTTCCTCTTAGGCCCTTAGCAATTATACCCATCACTAACCCCCATGTTAGGAGACTTGAAATTCAGCCTTCTAGTATGATATTCGAGGATAGTTATATGTCCAAACCCGTGCTCTTAGCCCGATAGACTTCGTTGGCTGGCAGGACAAGGACTTTAGTCTGACAAGCTTCATTGAATGTCCAGATGATGGCTCCTAACCCGACAAACTTCATTCATGCCGCTAATAGCAACATTAAATGCAAGTTTCTTCGAATCCTGTATCGTTCTTGGAATTGCAGAAGTCATCATGTTGAATTGTACCCGTCTTTTTGAATTTTTATCTTTACGGTGTCGTTTTGACCCAATGGGCCTCACTATGAATAGGCTCAAATCCTTTGTTTTCATACTTTCTAAAATCTTTCATTCATTGCCCTCTCTTCAAAACCCTTTTACTGTCTTCTTCATCATTTGAAATCCTTCATCTTCTCCAATGGCTCCCGGCGTCAATGACATCAAGTCAATCCTTACATCCACTGACGTCGACTACCTCCATGCTCGGTATAAGATTCTGAACTTGTTGGTGTGTCATTTGTTTGAAGTCGGTGGTAGAGCCTCCTTTCCACTAGAAAGATATATCATTGTTAACGAGATCTATTTGAAAGGAGGTCTCTGATATGCTTTAGTGCCAGAGTTGTATAGAATAATGACGGCTCTCCACATTTTGGTCGCCAGACTGAAGCCTAGTGTAGTTAGGTACTTAATTTCTTTATACATTTTTACTCGTATTCACAGCCTGGTGTTGGGCGCCAAGGCCGTAAAGGTTTTTCTTCTTTTTTTATTACGGAGCAGACTGGATTTTGGTCTCTCCATGTCTCGATTTTTTGTTGTGTGAGAAAAATCCTAACTCAACTAAGAGATGAAAGGATAGGTTTTTCTACTTAGTGACTCCCTTTGGATGGAAGCTCTCCAACAAGTGGGGCCGAATCTCTACATTTTTTAATACTGAAATAATGGAGTACGAGAAGAAGTCGGCTAAGGCACTGACAGATCTCATCAAAGAAAAAGTTGGCTCCTTTAATGAGAATAAAAAGAACTGATAGCTGCTGGTTGAATCCCTTACTCAGGCCAAATGGGAGCCTGTATTGGAGGGGTCGGATGCTCTTTCTGCACCGTCAGTTCATAAAAAGAAATAGAAGAGGAGACAAAGGCCTCTTTAAATAAATAAGTAATCGGCCCAAGCGCCTGAGCGCAAAGAGGCCTCAACAGAGTCCTCCTTTGACGATGAAGTCACTATTGATCAGCTGGTAAGAAGAAAAAGGTCGTCGATGATGGTTGACCCAACTTTTACATCTTCCCTGGCCTAAACCTCTAAGGCTGTTAGACCAAATAAAAGGTTGCAAGCTTTCGGAGTCTGCTACTGAGGTTGGAGTTGAAGACGTTCCAATCCCCACTTCAGCACTTGCCTCATTTGGGGTGTTGGCCGTTCTGTCGTCGCTGTCCGAGGAGCCCCTACCCAATCTTCCCACCAGCTTTGCCAATGGTACTTCCTGGATCAGTGAGACTCAGTCTGAGGAGGCTGAGAAGATATCTTAAATTGAGTTCCCAGTGGCCAGCATCTTTAAAGTGGTCATCTTAAAACTTCATACCGAGGTTGCCGAGGTACCATCCCCAAGCCCCCAGTGTCTGAGCCCAGAGTTGAAAACGAGGTCAAAGGACAAGTCGAGGTGGCAAACGTGCCTCTCTTGGAGGCCCCCACGTCTGAGGTCGAGCCTAAAATAACTTCTAAGATTGCAGTCGGAACATTTGGTTCCAAGCCCCCAACGTTTGAGGTCGAGGGGGATATTTTTACCAGAGGAGTCAGTGAGGGGGTGGAGGTGGCCATTGTAGAGCGCTTGGAGCCAAGGTCTAGGAGGTTTTGGAGGTTCCCACAAGTGGTACTCTTTCAGGGAGCTCTTCTTTTGTTAAGGTATTTGTCGAACCTTTCCTCAATTCTTTTATTGTATTCTTTACAACTTCTAACTTATTCTCTTTTTGTAACTTCAAGAACTAGTCCATCATCTCGGATCCACTGCCGACCGTCTGCCTTATGATTATATTGAGAAAGAAAAGTTCTTGGCCTTGGAGGAGTGTGATTTTCATCTTAAAAGCGAGTTGTTTGAGACGAAGCAAAAGTACACCTTTCTTTGTGACCAAAACATCAAGTTAGAGAGTGAGTTTCAGACTTCCATTAGTTCGAATGATATCAGTCAGGTGATGGAGCGCAAGTATTAGGACGGCATTGGCCTCTACCAATACATCATCAAGATGGCGGCTCCTAACGTTCCTATTTCTATATACAATCCTAGGAATGCTAGTGCTCATCATAATTCAAATGTGTTGTACCATCCTAGAGACGATATGGACTCCTGGGAGCCTTAGCCGAAGACTTCGCAGCCTCATCCTTCTCCAAAACAAACATTTGTATTATTATTTTTTTTATTATTCTTATAATTGTAATATTCTTGTAACAAAATGAAATTTTTTCATCATTGTGTAAATTCTTATTTCTCTCTCTTTGTTATTTATGCATATATATATATACATAAGTTGGTCGAGCATTATAGGCTTAAATGCCAAGCTCTTGAGATTACTTAAGCCGTCATCCACACATGACTTCTATCCCTTAGACATGTCAAAGGGTATTAGAGCTTTTGTGTATCTAACTTAAATTTATTGGACCATGGTCAGTTGATGATACTACCTTCTTTTAATTGAAAGTTTTTACATTCGTGCTTTAAAGAAGCTCCTTAAGTTTTTTTTAGTTTTCAGCCTCATAAGGGTCGTTTGGTTCCGTGATCAAGTTTTAACAATTCGATCTCATTAGGGCCGCTTGATAACATATACGAGTTTTATTGACCACTAAGTGTAGCCCAAGGGATAGGTGAATAGATCGCGTCTGATTTAGGGGTAGCCTAAGTCATAAAAGATTATGCAATGACAAACAAATATTCATATGAACAAATAATAAATAATTATTTTATTAATAAAATGTAACAAAGTTTATAAGCACTCCAGATGACGAAAGCTAGCCTTACCAGGGCATATGTGCATTCACTGACAATATTTTTTGAGGTGAGAGGCATTCAAAATCTGAGAGATAAGTTTGCCATTCTGCGTGCATAACTTATATACCTAATTTTGGAGAATGACCAATATCAGGAATGACCCCTCCCAGTTAGGTGAGAGTTTGTTCCGATCAATATTCTTGCCGGTGGTTTCAATACTTCGTAACACTAAACCTCCCACTTCAAATTGGCACACTCTCACCTTCTTATTATGATATCTCCCAACCCGTTGTTGATAAGTTTCCTTCCATAATCGAGACATGTCCCATCTATAATTGTGCCATGTCTCAAGTCTCTTCAAGTAGGTCAAGGTTTTCCTAGAGCTTTTGTGAATTGCTGAGTGAATCAAAACATTCGATTCCGAAACTAGATAGTCTAACTTCTATTGGTATGATATCCTCAATCCCATAGTATAGGCTAAAAGGTGTCTTTCAGGTTAGCTTTCTGGGTGTTGTCCTGTATGACCATAATACAGATAGCAGCTCATCCACCCATGAGTCCCCAACACTTTCTAACTCTTTTTTTTCAAACCATGCAATAGTGTGCAATTGATAACCTCTACTTATTCATTAGTTTGTGAGTAGACAACGGAGGTGTGAACTAACTTTATTCTCAAGTTAGTATAATACTTTGTGAACTACTTGTTAGTAAATTGTGTTCCATTATCGATTACTATGATTTCGAAAATGCTAAATCTACACATGATACTCTGACGGATGAACTCTGTTGCATTCTATTTAGTGATCCAAGCCAATGGGACAGCCTTGACCCACTCGTGAAATAGTTGATCCCGACAATTACAAACTTCCTTTGTCCGAATGTTATTGGAAGGGGTTTGAGGATATCGAGTTTCCATTGTGCAAATGGCTAGGGCGATTGTAGAGCTCAGAGCTTTGTATATGGTTGATGGGTGAGATTCCCATGGATCTAGTAATTCTCACATTTTTACACAAAGTCCATGGTATCATGATTCATGGTGGGTCATTAGTAACCTTATTTCATGAGTTTGAAAGTAAGGTTCTTATCCCCAATATGGGATCTACAAATGTCGAGATGTACTTCTTTGAGCTCATAGTCAGCTTCCTCTAGGGCGAGACACCATAGGTATGGGACGGAGTACGCTCGTCAGTATAACTCTTCATCCATACTGGTATATCAGCCCACTATCTTTTTTACGCGTTTGGCCTCATCCGAGTTCTCTAGTAATAAGCCATTAGACAAGTATATCATATAGGTAGTCATCCAACTATCGGCATCAGCTATCTACATTGTCTTTTACTATGGGTCATCAATGTTGGGAATTTCAAGGATTTCACTCATTTCTTGTGCATGTTGGTCAGGGTCTTTGGTCGTTGTGACCCTTGCTAGTTGGTTGCCTTTCCCTTTTTCTTCTCTTGGGATGTGGATCATATCCACATTATCAAATATCAAAGTCAAGCCTTGAACTTTTAAGAGATATTTGGAAAGTTATTAGTTAGAAATCTCAAAATTTCCTCGGACCTGGTTGACAACCAATTTTGAGTCACTATAGACGATCAAGTTCTTAGCCGAGCACTCTTTGGCCAACTGGAGTTTAGCAAGTAATGCCTCATACTCTACGACATTATTGGTCGTCGAAAATTTGAGAAGCATTGAATACTTTATTTCTGACCCATTAGAAGTTTTCAGAATCACATCGACACCACTACCTGCTTGCATTGAAGATCTGTCCACGTGCAAGGTCCATGCTGAAGTATTTTATTGACCGTCGGTTTCAATAAGGTCGAGGGTTTTCAGAGTTGAGGTCATTGTTTCAACAATGAAATCTAATAGGGGTTGACCTTTTAAAACAAGTCTCAATCAGAACTCCAAGTCAAACTCTCCCAACTCGATGGCCTACCTCATCAGTCGTCCAGACATATTCAGCCTCTATAAGATTCCTCTTAACGGTTGGTCTATTAAGATGACAATTTTGTATGCCTGAAAATAAGGACATATTTTTTAAACAAAATATATAAGTGCCAGAGCCTTCCTTTTAGCATGAGAATACTAGGTCTCCGAGTCGGTCAAGATCTTGTTGACATAATACATAAGCTATTGCCTATTGCACTGTTGTTGAATCAAGACCGAGCTGAAGGAAGTGTCGGACATTACTAGGTACAAATACAGCTCTTCACCTTTCTTATTGGAAATAAAAAGTGGTGGATTCGAGAGATACTCCTTGAACTCTTGGAATGTAGCTTCATAGTCGATCGTCCAGTGGAAGTTAATGGCATTCGTTCCCCTTAAAACTTTAAAGAAAGGCAAATATTTCTCAACTGACTTAACTAAGAAGCAGGAGAGCGCTACCAACTTTCTGATCAGCTTCTAGATTTCTTTCACAGTTCGAGTTGGGTTCATGTCGAGAATAATCTTGATTTTTATAGGGTTTTCTTTAATCTCATATGTAAGACGATAAAACCCAAAAATTCTTCCGAGGACACTCCAAATGTACACTTTATTAGATTGAGCTTTATTTGGTGTGTACGAAGGACATTGAACGCCTCATCCAGATCACGAATATGGTTATCGGTCCCTCTACTATTGATGAGTATGTCGTCCACATATACTTTCATATTTTGTCCAATTTGGGCCTTGAATATCTTATTGCTGAGCCGTTGATAGGTGGTATCGGTATTCTTGAGTACGAAGGGTATAACTTTATAACTGTATGTCCCTTGATTGATCATGAGCGACATGTACTCCTCGTCCTCTGAGCTCATTCGGATTCAGTTATAGTCCAATTATGCATTCATGAAGTTCAACATTTCATGTTCGGATGTGGAGTCTACAAGTAAACTAATCCTCGATAATGGAAAGCTATGCTTCAGACATACTTTGTTGACGTCGGTGAAGTTGATGTACATCTTGTAATATTCTAAATATTTCTAATTTTATTATGAGAATAAATCATCTAATTAATTGTGAAAATTATTTGTCTATTTTACTGATTAGTTAGACACAAAATTTTGTAATTGGATTTAAAATATAAGTTTAGACTATTTAGACCATTAAATTGGGCTTAGATATTCAGAATATTAGTTTGAGTTTAGTTTAATTAATAGATTAGGTTATTGAGTGAACTTATATACATTTAAATTAAGTAAATATTAAATATTTGTGCCTAATAAATTAGATCGATCAATGAATTGGGTCTAAATATTTGGACCATTAATTAAAGTTTAAATTAAATAGCAAATTAAGTTAATTTTAAACTAAATTAATTAAATAAATATTTATCATGTGGATTTTAGTACATTAGGATTCAAAGACTATAAATATAATTAAATTTAAAAGAAGTTAAAATATTAAAATTGAGATCAAAATTTTAAATATTATTGTAAAGATAATTAGGTAATTAATTAATATTTTTATTAGAGATAAATAATAATAATAATAATAATAATAATAATAATAATAATAATAATAATAATAATAATAATAATAATAATAATAATAATAACAGGGAAAGGAAAGAAAGAAAAAGGAAGAAAAGGGAGAAAGAAAGGAAGAAGAAGGCAAGTAGAAGAGAGAGGGAGAGGTGCGGCAGTAGAAGGAGAGAAGGGAAGAAGGAAATTCGGCGCCCAAATGCAAACCAGCAAAACCCTAGACACAATTTACTATTTGTTATATATAGAAGACAAAGGAGTTGGGGGAGGGGAGTTGCACACAAATCGAAGAAGGAAGTCGCTGCCGTTAAACCCTAGTTGTGCAACTGATGCCGTCACCTCTATTCCTTGCCACTGTCGTTGCTAATTGCCATTGTAAATCTTGGCCGAAGTCACCACCTCTACAATCGAAGTCGCCGTCATTGATTAGTGCTGCTGCTGTCGTTGTTGGAAAAGGAGTAAGAAATTGAGGCAAGTAACAATCCTAATGTCTACAAGTAATACTTCCTTTCATCTCGTTGATGATAATTTGCTTGTTTTTGGGCCCATGGTTTGTGAGAAATTAATTGTATTTTAGTTGTAAATTGAGAAATCGGGAACAAGTCCTTGGTTCTAGACCGTGGAAAATGATTTGTTTCGAGGGGTTCACGCTGAATTGGGGCACGATAACTTGTGGATTTATGCTACAAAATTCCTTGATTTTTATCATATCATTGGAAAGTTAGGGTTTTTATTGTACATTGAGAATTAGAGGGATGCAAAAGAACAGAGCTCCGTGCTCTATTTGCGCATCGCATTTGTCAATAAGTGGAAGTGGAGAGAATGTGATTCGGAACTTGGTTGCTAAATGGGTAGTACGGGATACATTGTGTGGTGTAGATTTATATGTATTATATGGATACGTGTATGTATACACATACATATGTACGCTGATGGTATGGGTATGAAGATGATATGCATGTGTGTGTCTGTGTTGTGTGTGTATATCAGTGGGCGTGTGTGTGTGTCTTTGTTGTGTGTGTATATCAGTGGGCGTGTGTACGTCTGGGTACAGGAATGAGTATATAGATATAGGTATGTGGGAGTTCGGAAGAAAATAAATGAATAAGTAAATAAATAAATATAAAAATATATGGGCATGTACATATATATGTACATATACATACATATACTTATTATTTAGGATGCACGTGTATATGTGTATGTGTGTATGTATAGTATAAATTCTGTATGTGTGAATATATATATATATATATTGAAATTATAAGTTGATTGGGGAGTAAAATAATAGTAATTATTATTTTAATTGGACTATTATGGGATGAATTGGAATAGTCGGATAAGCTAGAAAATCGTGAGTTTGTTCGGTACATATACATACATACATACATATACTTATTATTTAGGGTGAACGTGTATATATGTATGTATAGTAAAAATTTCATATGTGTGAATATATATATATATATATTGAAATTATAACATGATTGAGGAGTAAATTAATAGTAATTATTATTTCAATTAGACTATTATGGGATGAGTTGGGATAGTCTAATAAGCTGGGTAATCGAGAGTTTGTTCGATAACGATGAAATAAGAGGGCATTCCATGACCTTAGAAATAAGATTTGGCAAGTTTGGATGATCGATAATAATCGAATAAGATATTTAAAAAAGTCAACAAAATATTCAGAGTTTCTTGGATTTTTCTCCTATTCAGGTGATAAATGATTCTTTGTGTTGGCTCTAACCATTTATGTAAACATTATTGGTATTTTATGGATAAGTAAAGGACAGTATGTAAAGACTCTACGGTAATCGAACGAATGGAAGTCCGTGAGACCTTAGAGTACTTTATACTTTTTCGATACTAATTCCATTTCAGATGTTGAGGTTGTTGCTATTGAGAATAGATACTTATAACCTAGTAACAATCGTAGATAATAATATCGGAGATATCATTAGTAAGGGGTTTTGGAGATGGTATGGGCATACTACGGATATAACTTCTTGAAAGATTGTAGGGGTAGTGGGGATACCATTGATACCGGATAATCATGTGGTATTTACCCGGTATCTATCAAAGTTTCTTGGATATCACCAGAGTTTCTTGGATTTTTCTCCTATTCAGGTGATAAACGATTATGTGTTGGCTTTAACCATATATGTAAATATTATTGGTATTTTATGGATAAGTAAATGAAAGTATGTGAAGACTCTACGGTAACTGAACGAATGAAAGTCCGTAAGACCTTAGATTAGTCAATACTTTTTCAATACTAATTCCATTTCAGAGGTTGAGGTCGTTACTATTGAGAATTGATACTTATAACCTAGCGAACATCATAGATGATGATATCAGGGATATTATTAATAAGGGGTATTAGAGATGGTATGAGCATATTACGGATACAACCTTTGATAAGATTGTAGGGATAGTAGAGATACCATAGATATTTGGTAACCTCGTGATACTTACCCAACCGTTGGGGGTATAAATATGTGGCTTTTGGTTCACTATGGTAAAATAAGGTCCATAGAGATTATGGTTATCTTGTGTCGCGGAGACTATTGTTATTTTATATAGTTGTGATCTCGTATTGAGCTGAAGATCAGATTCGATGGAATCTATGTTGCATTATTGATATCCAATCGTTCATATGGATTTCGGGTCATAGATACGACATGTTATTGAGTCTCGGACAGTGGTTATTATATCACATGTTATTATTAATTTTATACAATTGAATTATTATCTGAGATACTTATTTGTATTTCTTTATTGTAGATTATATTTACTTACTGGGCATTTGATTCACTATTGTATTTTATTGACTCCAGAGTAGACAAGTTGACGTCAGGCTAGAAGAGATCACGTATTGTCATGTACATTCTAGATAAAGGTAATCTCCAAAAATTGAGACTTCCATGATAAGAGATTATTTATTAGTGTATTGGCTTTTAAATACTTATCGGGATTACATTTCTAAAGACTTGACATTAATGACATTGATGCGATTTCTTTTTCAAGTAATTTGTTATTAGTATTATTTATATGTATTCAATGATAAAATTATAATGATCACTTTTGGTGTCATAAATTTAGTGATTCGATGATTTTGAATTCATTTATATTAATTGATGTTATAATTTATGACGTGTAATTGATGATTTCAGATTATTCGAGATTTTTACTTGGACGGTCTGGGTCGGGTTCAGGGACTTAGGCTGAGGTCATCACACATCATCTGCTTCCTGTTACTCTTCTTAAGCAAGACCACGTTAGATAACTAGTTTGAATATTGAACCTCCCTGATGAATCTAGTATCAGGCAGCTTCTTTACCTTCTCACAAACGACAACTAATTTTTCAACCTAATGATTCCTTCATTCTTGTCAAACAGGTTTGTGATCGAAATCTAGGGCCAACTTATAAATCATTACTTAGTCGGTATTCCTGGTATGTCGTTAGGTGTCCAGGCAAAAACGTTGGAATTCTATCGGAGAAAACTGATAAGCTAGCCTCGAAGGGTTTCCGATAAAAAACTTCCTATCTGAACGCATTTTCTGGATCATTGGGGTCTAACGAGATCTGATCTATAAATTCTCCAGATTGAGCTTAGAATAAAGTAATATCGTCACGAAAGTCGAGGTCTTCTATTGGCTGATTGGGGGCTATCTGAGTGATCTGGGACAAGTAACATATTTGCTCGGTCATTTGATTATCAAGGACCTCTATAACACTATACGGAGTGGGAAAATTCATTTTTAAATGCAAGATTGAAGTCACTGCTTCAAAACCCGTCAAATATGGACGTCCAAGGATAGTGTTGAAGACCAAGTGAATGTTTACTACTAAGAAATAAAGTATTTTGGAGGTTGTCCTTAGATAGATGTCCAACGTAACTTCAAGTTGGACGACCCTCGGAACGAGTACCGACTCATTGTCCAACCTGCATAAGGGTCCATCAATGGTTTTCATCTGACTTCTTTTTAGTTCTAATTCAAAATAAGTATCAAAATAAAATAAATTTCTTAAAATTTTACTATCAATAAATACTTGTTTTAACTGATAATCTACATTACCATGAGAAACGAGTGCAAATACAATCAAAAGATTAGAATGCAGAGAGGTTACATGAGTCATATCATCATTATTAAAACTAATGGCATCATCCCTAATTCCCAACATTGGCTTCTTGTGGCCTGCGGCCATGCTTTAGCATTCTGAGGTGTCATTCTGCACCGGTCATATTGTGTCATGTTTATGACCCCAATTGCCACTCGATTTCTTGGCTGCTCGGCTTCATCCCTATTTGTTTCTCCAGAGGTCTGTCCAGGTCTTTGTAGGAATCAGGTGAGATGTCTTTTTTGAATTAACTCTTCAATTTTTTTCTGTAGCGTCCGATAGTCTTCAATGCTATAACCCCTACACCGATGATAGTGATAATACTTTGACTGATCATCTCCATCCGAGTTCTTGAATGCCTTCAACCATTTAAAAAATTTTTCATTCCAAATTTGAATCAGGATATTAGTGCGAGAGTTGTTCAAAGGAGTCAAGTCATTCAAAGGATATTCTTGCTATCGGCTTGGACTTCTACTGCTTCATTGGTCCTCGGGGACCCATGTGATCCCTGTTCTTTCTCTTTCAGTCCACCCTCATCTGGTGGAAATAGTCCACAAGGTCTAGCCATTTTGCTCCATTGGCCTCTTTGGCAGCTATGTAGCGCCAGGCAATAGCCTCAGTCTCTCTGAAAGTTTGCAAGTCCTTATGGGTCAGATACTTGAATAAGTTCCCAGGCTCTGAGATTGATATAAGGACACTCAATTTCACCTCATCAATAAGCTAGGGTATCTTCCAGGTCCCGGTCGTGAAACAAGTCAGAAATTTTTTCAAACTTCTATTTGGCCCTTACTTGACACAGGTAAGGTGACATGGTTGCTTTTCCTCTCTCCAACTGGAGGCGAATTCAGATAAGAAACCATCAGCTAGATCCTAGAACGCCTGAATTGAGTTGGGTTATAGCCGATAGAATCATGCTCAGGCATTTCCTTTGAGAGTTAAGGGGAACTATAGACACATTGATACCTCGTCCAAACTTTGAAAGTTCAGGAGAGTGTAGAAATGGTCTAAATGGTCCGTCGAATTAGTACTTCTATTGCAACACCCGATTGTTCGACTCGGGTTATATAGTAATAGAATTTAGTAATAAATAATTTAAAATATTGATATTAATAAATATTAAAAATAATAATGAGCATGAAATAATTAATAATAAATTATAAATGATAATAATAATAAATGGGAGTCAAATATATATTAATAAACAATAATAATAATTAGAAATAAATAATAATTATAGTATGTATTATAATATAATAATTATGAATACAATAATAATAAATAGAATAAAATAATAATAGATATTAAATAATTAATAATAAATTATTATATAAGTATATATATTAAAATATATTAATAATTATTATAATTTACATATATAATAATAATAATAATAATAATAATAATAATAATAATAATAATAATAATAATAATAATAATAATAATAATAATAATAATAATAATAATAAGGAAATCGGAGAAGGAAGAAGGAAAGGAAAGAGCAAAAAGGGAAGAAGAGAAGGAGGGAAAGGGGGGAGGGAGAGGAAGGCGGCAAAACCATGGACGAGGATCCAGCAACGCCCAAAATGGAAACCGAGCACAACCCTAATCGGACCCATTCGTTATTTGAGGAAGACATTGGTGTTAAGAATGGGGGAAGAAGGAGCCGCCATCGTGAAACCCTAGTCGTGCGATCGTCGCCTCTGTTCCTCGCCGTCACCACTGCTAATCGCTGTCATGAGTTGGGCCGAAGCCGCCGCTTTTACAGTCGAAGTCGTCGTCGTTGGTTGGTGTTTCCACCATTGCCGATTTGTATTGCCGCCGTCATTGCCGGATGAAGAACACGAAACTGACAAAAGTAAAACTTCTCCCTCTGGCAAGTAAAATTCCTATCCTCGCAAGTGAATCCGCATCATTTCACTTCTTCTTTCATTTCAAGTATAATTTCTAATTTCTGTTAGTGAATCATTCCTTTCCTTCTCTCATGCTCACCTTCTTTCCATTCGTGCTGTGATCGGCTATGTCTCTGTGAGGTGGAAATTGGGAACGAAAACAGAGTCTCATGCTTTATCGGATTGATTTGGGTGTATAATCGGGTTCCGTATTTTATACGGAATGCGGTAAATACAATTGTGTGTGCAGACTTATGTGGGTGTGGGTGTGTTTTGGGGGTTGCTCTGTCTGAGTATGTTTTGTGTTCCGTGTGTGTTGCGGTGGGTGTGTGTGTGTGTGTGTGTAGCTGAATGTGGGAGAGCCGCATGCGTGTGCTGCTGCTAGTGGGGTTGTGTGTGTGTGTCTAGCCTTGTGTGGGTGTAACGGTGTGTTGCTATGAGTAGCCCTGTGATGGGTGTGAACGGCTGGGTGTAGCCGTGTGTGTATGTTTTTGTGTGTATGTGTGTCTACGGTGATGGGCGTGTATTTATACTTGTATCGGTGTAGTTATTGTGTGGGGGGTTTGAAGTAGTGTGTGTGTGCAGTGATGTTGCTGCTGCTGCTAGCAGCTGTGTGAAGTGGGTGTGGAGGAAGCAGCTGAGCTGCTGTGGGCGTGAGTGGTTGTGAGTGGGCCGTGTGTGTGTGTGTGATGGGCTAAGCTGTGGGTGTAAGTGTTGAGCAGTGGGCCATGTGTGTGTGTGATGGGCTGAGCTGTGGGTGTAAGTGTTGAGCAGTGGGCTGTGTGTGTGTTTAGTGTGTAAGTGTTGGGTTGGGCTGTGTGTGTATGTGTTTATGTGTATAGATATATATATATATATATATATATATATATAGTAATGTAAAGGGATATATATTTATGTATGCTAAAATGTGTGGTTATATGTAGATATAGGAGAATAAATATGGTAGCGAACATAGAGGATGATTTCAGTTGTATATGTTCGGAATGATACTGATTGTATGAAGAAATAAATATTACCGATTAATTGTTGGAACCTTGTAAAATTAATTGGGGATAAAAATTTGAAATAAAAATACTGCTAGCCTTAGTCGTAGGCATCGCTCCGAAATAAAAATAGTGAAGTAGATGAGCTGATCATATCCTGATCCATGTATTCCCTTTGGATGTCCTGAGATATGTTTCTTTGTGTTAGATTTGATAGTGTGAGTACGGTCCCTGATCAGCACCGAACGACGTTCTATTGTTGATATTGCAAAGCTTTTTTTGCGTTATACTCGGTGTGTGAGTATTTGAATTCGTTGGTTTCTTACGGTCAAGGTTGAGGAGGGTATATGAAAACATTAAAGTATCTGGTCGAATGGGAGGCTATGGTACTTAAATGTGGTCTACGCTTATCCGATATTGATTTTCGTATCCTAGTGGGTTAAGGTACTGTAATATTTCGGATCCCGATTGGATTATTTTAATATTAATTGTGATTTTGGGTATTTCGGACGTAGTGAAAGTAAATTTAAAATATTCTAAAATTTTCAGAGACGATCAGAATTTCGGAGTGGTGCTCGAAGTGCCCCCGTGATGTTGTCCGAATGGCGAGTTAGATTTGAAAATTAAAGATAATAATAATAATAATAATAATAATAATAATAATAATAATATAAAAAGTAAAAGAATAAAAAAAAGGAAAAGAGGGGAGATTGGGGATCGGGGAGAGAGGGAGAAGAGGAGAGAGAGGGGGGGAAAGGGGCTAGGGTTTGCAGGCGAAGGAGAAGGAGGAGGAAGAGGAGAAGGGAGAAGAAGGAAGAGGGCGATGGCGGAGGCGTCGTAGGTGAACGGCGATCGATGGTGGTTGTGGGTGTGGCCGCGATTGTTGCTGTAGTTGCGGGTTGAGGTGGCGGCGGCGCTGGGTGAGGAAATCGATGCTGGAAGAGTCGACGGCGGCCGTTCGGGGTGGTAGCGGCGACATCGATGGTCGCAGTGGTGAGCGGTGGTGAGCAGAGGCTGCGGCATGCAGTGGCAGTGCGAGCGGCGTGACGGGAGAGAGAGAATGGCGAAGTCTTTCGATGGGAGAGAGGAGGCGACAGCGTAGCGGTTTTGACGTCGGTGCCGGCTGGGTGGTGCCGATGAGGCCGGCAACGGCTACGTGGGGCGGTGCGGTGGTCGAGCGGTGGCAGCGAAGTGGCCAGCAGTAGCTGGCAGAGGCCGCGCGCAGAGGAGAGAGGAAGGGGCGCATGGAGGAGAGAGGGAGGATGCAACAGAGGAGAGAGAAAGGCTTGATTGGAGTGCTTCGGGACGTCCTTTCTTCAGATCTACGAAGTATAATGTTAAGGCAAGTATCCTCTAATCCTATTCTTGGTCTGATTTAATTTCTGATACATTTTGACTACTGTAGGAGATTTTACTAACATGCATGTATTTTTATATACCCTTAATTTATCAATTGTGTAAATGCATGTATATTTTATCGGTTGTGCGGTGAGTTTGTACTGATATTTATGATTTGGAGGGATTTTGGACACATGGACGATATATATATGTATGTTTGTATATCTGTATATTGTGGAACCATGAACCAGACAGTGCGTTGGTCCACACGCACGCTGCCGGGGGCGGGATCACTACGGGACCTTGGTGGTCCGAGACCCTAGGGGTTGATTTGTGATCCGCGGCATGGCTATTTGTAGCACCGCTCCCGACGGGGAGGCCTAGTCCCGACGGGGACGTATATGGTAGGCTACTTCAACCGGAAGGAAGGTTGAGACTTTTGGTAGCTGACCTGCTCCACTGTGTATTTAATTGAGAACCATCGTAAGGAATTAATAGAAAACTAATATATTCGGACGTCCTAATATATAACTGAAACTTGAGGTTGCACCCAAAGCCGCGAGTGGTAAAACATAGTGAGCAAGTTTCTAATCTATGGGAGACAGAGTATATGGATGGCCTTGAGCTACTGGCCTAAACCGTAGCCGAGCCTTGAGCTGCTGGCTTAAATCGCAACCGATATAGCCGTGGTTACCGGACGAGGGTAACCCTTCCTCAAGTTGGTATCATTGATCTTTGGTTCTCTGATTTTGTGCATGCTTTGTATTTCTGCATGTGTTGCGTGGACGACGATTTGAGATATGTGGTTTGACCCACGGATGGGCGATAGGAATGTCTCGTACGTACTGATGTGATAAACTCGGAACGTGTTTTGATTTATATTTTAGTTCTGGCGGTCTTCTATTGATTTCTGCATTATGAGTTTTAGATTCGGACGACGGTATGTGTTCCACGTGGATGTGGTGATGGTCACGATTATGTAATGTGACCTCGGATCATATGATATGATATCGTCTACGAGATTTTACCGAATCGTGATTTATATAATTTTGTCCCAGAGGGACGAGTTAATTTGGACGACGATTTAGTACGAGACATCTCCTTGGTTTTCAGGGATTTCACGGACATTGTGTTTTGTTTTACGTGATTGCTATGCGATATCCCTGCTTCTGATTTACGTGTACCGTTTTATACGATTGTTGATACTTGTTGAACCATAGGCTCATGTTTTCATGTTTTATCCATTCAGACCAGTGGTTTGGATATACTTGTACAGCCTGGATGTTGTCTGATGCGGCAGATCCTTATCGGTGAGTCGAGATGTTCATATTGGTTATATTTCTAATCTCGAGGATATATTATGGTTTTGTCTGTGACCGGATGAGAGCCTTGATCCATGTATAGAATATGTTTGGAGTTATCGCGTTATGTTAATGAGTTGTTACAATGTTGAATACCTCCCTTACGATATTTGGATAGCAGGTCGTATATTGTGTTTGTCCGAATTTATATCCGATGAGATCTTGTGCGGGGTTTATTATGTTGGGTCCTGTATGTGTTTGGATTGGCATGCCCGAGTTGGGTTATTATGGTTAATAGAATATATATATTGTTGATTTTATTTTGACCTGCGAATATTATGTTCCTGGGTCGTGACAGGTACGTTGCCTAATTTGGTGGGATGCTTATGGCCATGTGAACATTGTAGATCATGATATCGAGGATATCATGGTGGGAGATGCTGGGTTGACATGTGAGGTATCTTCCGTACCTGGTAGAGTCGGAAGATGAGCATGATGAGCATGCTCGGGAGACGTCTGTACTTTGTTTGGCAGAGTCTCTGCAAACCATGAATTTTGGTCGGAGGTCAAACTTGCGAGCATCGGTAGCCCGTGCAAGTACCCAGCTGTTGGGGGATATACGCAGCATTTTGTTCACAATGGTTGAATAAGATCTAGGAGTTTTCTTGTGATGTTCTATGATTGTGAGTACCTCATTAGTTGTGGATTGTATCCTTGTGTGGATCTTGTGATATTCGGATTTAGTGAAATCCATGTTGATTGTCATCGTAATCATGCTGGTCATTCTAGCTGACATATGGATCGAGGAAATTCTCAATTATTGTTGATGTCGAATTCCAAGGGATTACCATTGTTTATTGGCATGCTTGAAATAATATTAATCGGTTACGTGATGATTCCTGTAGCTCATTGATGAAACCCGATAAATAATCCTTCGCGTTAATCTTAGTGGTGTGCGTATGTTTTATTGGCACTCTATGGATAAGTAAAGGAGAGTGTGCGAAGCCTTTACGATAACTGGACAAATGGGAGAATGTATCCTGAAGTGAGGACTCTATAGGATTTTATAGCTGAGATGTCGAGCATCCTTCCTTAGGCAAGGATGCTTGATTCATGCACTTTGTTAGGCTAACTTCCTTTCTTGGTATGGGGCTTCAATGGCGGTAATGACTCCTTGGATGGATTGCTTTCTTTATGTATTTTGCAACAGCTAGGGTTTGCTGCAAATAGGGGAGAGAATCTGGCGCTTTTCTCGTGGGATGTGCGTTGAATCTGTTGGTGACCATTATAGTGGAGATCGCAAAATTAGGGGAGGAGACTATTGCTGGCAGTGGACGGAAGTGTGAGCCAAATTGGGCTTAGCCTATGTGGCACCTACTTTAGAGTCGGCCTAATGTGGCGCTTTCAGTCAATAGAAACGTTGACCATTTCTACAAGTCAGTTGCCCGCCCTTGTGCCAGTCTCATTTGTCTTTCGTCCGGTCAAAGGTACACATTAACCGTTCAGGCACATATATGAGCTTTTGTGGATTTGGGCCGTTCTTCCCTCTTGGGCCAGCTAGTTATGGGCGTACCCATCATTAGCCCTCATGCTGGTGGTCTGAATTCTGGCCTCTAGCAAGTACATGGTGGGTCACGTGACTTGATATCTGCCAAGATCCGCTATTCTGGAGAAGGAAACGTTGACCGGAACCATTGACTGTCTAAGATAAAGTCTGGTGAACTCTTGTAAAACCATTGACTGTCTAAGATAAAGTCTGGTGAACTCTTGTAAAAGGAGTTGACCAGATTCTTTGACCGTCTTAGACAAAGTCTGGTGAACCCTTATAAAAGGAAGTGATCGGATTCATTGACTGTCCAGGCCAAAATCCTGAGAACTGCTGAAGGAAACGCTGACCGAATTCGTTGAACGTCCAGGCCAAAATCTAGAGAACCGCTGAAGGGAACATCGACCGAATTCGTTGACCATATAGACCAAAATTCAGAGAGCTTGTGGGAGTTGGAGCGATGCGCCATCGTCAACCGTTTGTTAGACGAAAAGGTGGCCACATGTTTGTATGTGGTGAATTGAAAATCTCTATAATTAATGCACCAAAGGATCTGATTGGACTGCGCCCATTCAAGAAACGTCACATGGTAGCAATGATGGCGCACGTTTACAAAACGGTTAATCTAACAGGTATTCACACTGTCCTTTAAGTTGTCCATCCGTTTCACTTTTAAATCTTTCACGCTTTCCTTCATCTGCCTTGAGCGAAACTTTTTTTAAGTATTGTACTTTCCTCCTTTCATTCCATGGTTTTCGTTCTTGAAATCACTTCCATTCTTAGGGAAGCCGATGTGAAAGAGTTGTACATGGGGTACAACATTACAAAGTAGATAGTCTTCCGAGTCCCTATCAAGGAAGACAAGGGGTGCACGCTATCGGAGGGCTACGTTACCATCTACGAGGGCCACTTGAGGAGTGGCCTTCATGTTTCAGTCCCTAATGAGTTATTGGAGATCTTCACGATCCTTCAAGTCCCCATCGCACAGTACCATACGAACGCCGTGCGGTATCTCTGTGCCTTCTGCATATTTCTCTGTAACATATGAAGCGGCTGACGGTGGTGATGGTGAGGGTGCTTTTTAAGTTTAACCAGGGAGTAGAGTGGATCTCCTTGGCTCCACGCGGCGGTCTCCAGGTTAGTACCGCCATATATGACTCCTTAAAGAACTAGAAGAATCGGTTCTTTTTTATCCGCGTGGATGAGTCCTGGTCGTTCACCAGGGAATGGGCAAGGTGCCCGAGGCTTACACCGGGACTCCTCCTGAGGAGGAGATAGAGTCTCTAAAGTAGTTATTCTAGTTGGTGGAGGGCCACCTTGTAGAGTTTTGGAGAGACCACTTGGTCTCTCGTGATGAGGCCAAGTGAGGGCCTCCATCTCCAGAGCAGAAAATGGTAGAGCCTTCTAAGAAGAGGAAGGCTGGGGCTCTTGTGATCAGGGAGCCATCCGAAGAGGAGTCTCCCTTAACTCTAGTGGCAAAGAGGACAATGACGGTGGCAGCAATAAGGCCTTCTTCATCCTCTTCCACTGATCCAGGAAATGTTCTAATCGGTCAACTTGTCAAAGTGGGAGATAGTTCTGGCGTAGGTGGTGAAGAGTTCGCAATTGATGTTTATAGGGCCAGACCGCGCTCCGTCACCAGCTGCGTCGTTCCTGGCCTCCCACAACCGGAGCACTTGAAGCAATTAGAGCCCTCTACGGAGCCCATAGTGGAGTGGGTTACTGATCCACCGGATGAGATACCAGCTGGGGAACCCAAGGAGGCACCTGCTGAGCCTCCTATTGTGTCGGTCATTACACTATCCAATGAGCCTGCTTCTGAGGAGCTTCAGGAGGCATCAGGGGCGCCAACTGTTAGAGAGCCACAATTTGTGGTTAGTGTTAGTGCGGATGTTACGGAGGAAGCCGCCGCCAAAGAGCCTACCTAGGCCGTGGAAGGGCCGAAGGAGCCCATTGCTGGAGAGCTGGTGGGGACGGAGGATCTTATTGCAGATGTGCCAGAGGAGTCGACTGCAAAGGCCATTGCTAGGCCTGCTCAGGAAGGTTCCACTTCTAGTCCTCCATCGCCAGAGCCAAGGTCTCGTACTAGGCTAGAGTTGCTGGTGCGTAGGATTTAACAGGTAAACTTTTGCGACTTGTTTTTTCTTTTGGTTTTACCGTTGCTGACACTTATTGTTTTCGTTGACTAGAAAAGGTTTTGGGCGCAATTGTTAAGGTGCTTGGCCAGCAAGACCTGGCAATCTCCAATAGATATAAGGTAATTGCCTTGCTTGGCGAGGAGTTGGAGGTGCTGAAGGCGGAGCACCGGGACGACGCGGTTGCCTTAGGGTCCGTGCTGGCCAACCTGGAGGTGGAGAATGCCTAGCTGAAAGAGAAGAATGCAAGTCTGAGAGAGGCTATGTTTGCAGGTCTAGTGGAGGAGAATGATAAACTTAAAGAGGAGAATGCCCGATCTCAAAGAAGAGGTCGATCGGACTATGCAGCACATGACCAGCTCATAGGGCAAATGTGTAACGCCAGGAATATTTTATAAAATTAATTCTTATAATTATCACCATTGGACCGAAAATTTGGGGAGTTGGATTGTTACGTGGGCCCAATAAATAAAAGTATCTGGATCAAGGGGTTTAAGAATAATCGTGGGGCCACTTAATTAAATTTAGGATAATTTATAAAATTAATTTTATTTAAATATAATAATAATAATAATAATAATAATAATAATAATAATAATAATAATAATAATAATAATAATAATAATAATAATAACAACGAAGAAGGAAAGAAACGCGAAAGAAAAGGAGAGAAGGAAAAAGGGAAAGGGGGAAGAAAAGAAACAAAAAGAAAAAAGGAAAAGAAAAAGAAAGAAAAGAAAAGAAGGAAGGGGGAGAGGAAAGAAAGAGGAAGCAAAGAAGAGGGAGAGAGAGGGAACATGGTCGAGTGTCAAAGAAGGAAAGAAGAGGAAGAGAGAGGGAATGTGGCCCGGTGACGAAGAAGGAAAGAGGGGTGCAGCGTTCTTGTAAAACCCTAGCTCACATCTTCACTGTTTAGGGAGGGGAAGTAGGGTTAAGGAAGGAGGAGGAAAGAAGGAGGAGAGCCGCACACGAAGCCGATTGCCGCCGCCGCTGATCACAAAATTAAAGCAAGTAATCCTCCATTTTTGCAAGTAAACTTCCACCTTGCTAAATAAATTCTTCCTTCATATTTATCCATGATTTTGTGTTCGAATTTGGGGATGAAATCAGGGGAAGCCGAAGGTTGCAGATTGGGCAACCGAACACAGAGCCACGACTCTGTGAGTAAATCGGCTGACCTTGGGGCTGATAAGGAACGGGAAACTCAGTAGTTGTCTAATGGAGACTTAAAGTGTTGATTTTATACCTAAAACCCTCAGATGTTTCGGATCCTTGCACAGACATGGAAACAGAGCGCCGTGCTCTGTTTCCGGCTTCCAGATGGGTCTGGTGACCTGGCGATGGCAAGAGTCACCAAACCCCATTATTCGGCATGTAGATTACCTTTTCCCATCATTGATACTACCTTTCCTGTTTTTCACTACGATTGTGGAAAATCGAAGGTATTGTTGGAAAAAAGGGGAAAACAGAGCTTTGGCTCTGGACGGTGGGAATGGGTGGTTTCCGAGAGACTATCCTAAATGAAAATCAAATTGGAGCATAATAGTTTATAGATTTATGCCATGAAATTACTAATTTTACATGTGATTGATGGAAAGCTTGGAGCTTTTCTCCTCGCCGTGATAATCGGCTTTTGGCCGAGGAAACAGAGAACCGACTCTATGTGCCAACGTGAGAGTTCGGTGAGGGAGGTGGTGCAAACGTCATTGCTGTGTGATGGGTCGGAGGCGGCGCTGCTGCCGTCACAGATTTGGTGGCCGGCAGGGAAGAGGGAGGCTGCCCGTGTGAAGCGTGTGTATGTATATATATATATATATATATATATATGAATAAATAAATATATATATATGTATATATATTTATTTATTTATTTATTCTGGGATGCTTATAACCTAGTGACCATCGTAGATGATGATATCTGGGATATCATTGACGAGGGGTGTCGGAGGTGGTATTGACATGCTACGGGTACAACCTCTGGGAGGACTGTAGGGGTAGTTGGATACCATGGATAACCTCGTTGCATTACCCAACTGTTGGGGGTGTAAATATACGGCCTTTGGTTCACTATGGAAGAATAAGGTCCATTGAGACTTCTGTCATTCATACAGTTGTGACCTCGTATTGAGCTAATGATCGGATCCGATGGAATCCATGTTGCTTCTTTGATACTTAGCCGTTCACGTGGCCTTCGGGTCCTGGACACGACATGTTATTGAGTCTTGGACAGTGGTGGATATATTACCTGCTGTGATTGATTTTATTTATTATTTTATCGTCCAAGATACTTTATTGTAGTCCTCTATTATTGTTCATTTTTACTTGCTAGGCATTCGGCTCACCCTTATGATTTATTGGCTCTAGATTAGGCAAGTTGACATCAGGATCAAGGATATCACGTGACTTTTGAGTAGCCACCAGATAGAGGTAATATCAGAGTTCGAGGCTCTCTAGATGGGGATTTAAGATTTTTGATTTAGTTATTGTTTGACTTTTGTTAGATTTTCTTTATGAGAATTGATATTTTTGAATATCAATGTCGTTTATTAAAGTTATTATTATTGCTATTATGGATATTTAATTTATGATGCATTTATGAGGATCGTTGATGATATTTTGATGATGTTGAGTTAATTAATGATGTGTAATTTTTGAAATTGGGGATGATTCGACACTTTCACCGTGACGGTTCGGGTCGGGTTTAAGGATTTGAGTTCGGGTCATTACAAAATGGCTACTTTGGAGAACGAGTTGGCCACTCATATTTGTTCCCATGAGGTCTCGAACATGCTGCTGGCATAGTTATGATAGAGGGTCAACATTAGCTGGCTCATTGCCCGACTGGTGGACCCTAATTTTTCGGTTGAGTATTTTGACCCAGTTTACCGGTCTGCCCAGCGTCGTGACAGCCTCGTGGGGTGGCCTTGGAGTGGTCGAGGGTCGCCGCCACCTCCTTCTGGGAACTCCACACCTTCATAGCTTATGTGTTTCTCGTTTTTGTAATTGATGTAACTATGAGAGAACATAATCAATAAAACGATTATTTTAGTGACATTATGTGTCTTTACCTTTGTTGTTATTTTTAGTCCATTGTTGTTGAGTTGTCCGGCCATGTTTTTGTATGCAAGCTGGCTGTCCGCCTTACTTGAGACATGTTTGGCTCTTTCTGAAGGACTTGAGCCCTTGAGAAGACTTCAGGATTGACCTGAATGTCATGACATGCCTAATCTATACTCTTGTGGGAGTAAAGGATTGGTGGCGTTGTCCTAGAATGAACTTGGCAGCCCACATTTGAAGCGGGTTGTCGTGCTTCTGTCGACCGTCGTTGACTGGCCACGCTATCTCCTTGCATAGGAGGTCGTCGTACGTGCTGTTTAAGCCCCATAAGATTTTGACCGCGAATGGGCTACTTGGATGACCAATGTTTAGCTCGACCGTCAATAGGCTACTTAGATAATCAAGGTTTAAATACGACCGCTTATGGGCCGTTCGGATGGCTGGGGTTTAAATACAACCACTCATAGGCCGCCTGAATGACTAGAGTTTAAATACAATCACTCATGAGCTGCCTAGATGACTAGGGTTTAATAACGCATGGGTGAAAACCCGCCCAACTTAGGGGTAGTCTAGGTCGTTTGCGCAGTCCTACAAACACATAAAGCAAGCACACAAACATACGGAACAGAGAAGGAAGTAAAAGACAAACTCTAACACAGTGCAAATGAAAAAGAACACTTCTTTTTTTAATTGGAAGCAGTACATAGACTTACAAGCATACATGTGGACGACCTACCTATACCCTCACCAGAAGTAGTGTTTAAGGTGGGTTGCGTTCTATGTCCATGGAACCAACTTACCGTCCTAGGTTCGGAGTTTATATGCTCTGTTTCGTAGGATGGTGGAGACTAAGAAAGGCCTTTCCCGATTTGAAAAAAAGTTTATTTCGGTTGGCAATCTTTCCTATGGCTTCAATGCACCGTAAGACCAAGTCCCCAATGTTGAACTGCTACGCTTTTACCCTCTTGTTGTAGTAGTGAGCAATTCGCTGTTAGTAGGCTGCAGTTTGCATCCTGGTAGTATCGCGGGCTTCTTCTAACAAGTTTAGGTGCTCCTAAATTTTCTGAGAGTTGTCTTATAGATCGAAGGATTCGACCCTAAGGCTTAGAAGCTCGATCTCGACCAGAATTACTGCTTCAGTCCCGTAATAGAGACTGAAGGGAATCTCGTGAGTTGGCTCCTTTGGAGTCATCCGATAAGACCAAAAGATTGAGGGAAACTCATTCACCTAGGAGCCCCCAATATGTTCTAGCTTGGTCTTGAGACTGTGGAGTAGTGTATGGTTTGTGACCTTTACCTGTCCATTCGCTTGCAGGTAGCCACCGAAGTGTTGACTAATCTAATACACAGACTGGTGCAATACTTGGTGAAATTCTTTCCCGAGAATTAGATTCCATTATTGGTGACGATAACCTCGGGAACATAAAATCTGCTGATTATGTTTTATCGGATGAACTCAAGAGCATTGTGCTCCATTATCTTGGCCAGTGGGATGGTTTCAACCCACTTAGTGAAGTAGTCGATACCTGTGATACTAAACTTCCTTTGCCCCGCTGCAGTGGGAAACAGGCCGAGAATGTCAAGTCCCCACTACGCGAAAGGCCATGGAGTCTAGAGGGATTTCAGCTCAGCGGGCGGTTGGCAATAAAGATTGCCGTGAATAAAGTAGTTTTTACACTTCTTTACGAACTCAAGCGCGTCTTTCTTTATTATCGGTAAGTAATAACCTTGGCGCATAATCATGAATGCTAAGTTCTTACCGCTGATGTGTAATCTGCAAATTCCGAGGTGGACTTTTCCTAGTACGTAGTCGACTTTCTCTGGGGTGAGGCACCAGAGGTACGAAGTTGAGTAACCACAACGATATAGCTGTCCATCGACCATGGTGTACCAGCCAGCCATCTTCCTGACCTGCTTGGCTTCATCTGTGTCTTCTAGAAGTGCTCCATTCGTCAGGTAACTTTGGTATGGAGTCGTCCAGTTTTCTGCTCCAGAGATCTGCATCACTTCTTGTTCCTCTGTGCTGGGAGTGTTAAGAATCTCCAACATGTCCCTCGAATATTGCTCCGGGTTTTCGATCGCCGCCGCCCTGGCTAGTTGGTCGGCCTTCCAATTTTCAGTTCTTGGAACGTGAACAAGGGTCACCTTGTCAAATCTCCAGCTAGTTTCCTTTACCTTGGCCAAGTATTTGGCTAGGTGAGGGTTGGACGCCTCGAAGCTCCCGTTAACCTGATTAACAACCCGTTCAAAGTCACTGTGGATTGGCAATCGTTTAGTTGAGCACTCTTTAGCTAGCCTCAACCTAGCCAACAGGTTTTGTATTCGGTAATGTTATTGGTCATCGGGAAGTCGAGTCTGAGTGAGTACTTCACTTCAAACCCGTCTGGGGTTTTTAAGATTACTTCGGCTTCACTGCCTGGGTCCGTAGATGACTCGTCCACATTGAGGATCCATTCCAACTCTTCCTCGTGCTGTTCTACATCCATAGGGGGCTGTTCCTCGAGAATTGGTGTCATAGTCTCGACGATAAAGTCTTCCATAGCTTGTCCTTTAATGGTGAGTTTAGGCCAAAATTCAATGTTGAACTCTCCCAATTTGATAGCCACTTTACCGGCCGTCCCGAAATATTGGGTTTCTGAATAATGTTCTTTAGAGGTTGTTCGGTGAGAATAATCATGCGATCAGCCTGGAAGTAAGGTCTCGACTTCCAGGTTGAGAAGACAAGTGCCAAAATTAACTTTTCTGCGCGTGGGTAGTGCCTCTCTGGGTTGGTCAATATTTTGCTCACGTAGTAGACCGACCGTTGAATGTCGGTGTCCTAGCGTACGAGAACAAAACTGAGGGCTACCTCTGACACTGCTAGGTAGAGGTATAGCTCCTCTCCTTCCTTGGGTGGCGTTATCAACGGCAGCTTGGCCAGGTATCGCCTCAATTCGTTGAAGGCTGTCTGACACTCTGCCGTCCACTGAAATCCATTTGCTTTCGTTCCCCTTAATGCCTTAAAGAAAGGCTAATATTTATTCCCTGACTTAGCTAAGAAGCGGGATAAGGCTGCGAGTCATCCAGTTAGTCGCTAGACATCTTTGACACTTTGTAGCGGAGTCATGTCCACGAGAGCCTTGATCTTCTCTGGGTTTACCTCGATCCCTTGCTGGGTTTGCCAGCCTNCCAAACCGTCCTTCATTGAAGAGCCACCCATGTGCAGAGTTCAGGCGGATGGGCCGTGTGATTCCTCGGCATTACAAGCGTTGGAGGCCTTGAGAATTGGGGTCATTGTCTCAACTATAAAGTCTGCCAAGGTTTGGCTTTTTAATACTGGTCTCAGACAGAGCTTTATGTCAAACTCACCCAACTCAATGGCCCACTTGACCAACCGTCCCGATGTTTTTGGCTTCTGTAGAATCACTCTCAAAGGCTGGTCAGTCAAGATGATCACCCTGTATGCCTAGAAGTATGGCCTGAGTTTCTGAGTGGAATATACGAGCGCCAGTGCCATTTTCTCTATGTGAGGGTACCTTGTCTTAATGTTAGCCAGGATCTTACTGATATAGAACATAGGCTGTTGCCTGTCATGCTATTGTCTGATCAAGGTTGAGCTCAAGGCGGTCTTAAGCACTGCGACGTACAGGAACAACTCCTCACTTGATTGGGGAGAGGTTAAAAGAGGGGGATTTGACAAGTACCCTTGAGGCCTTGGAAGGTCTCCTCGCAGTCGTTCGTCCACGGAAAGTTGTTCGTCTTCGTGCCCCTTAGAGCCTTAAAATACGACAAGTACTTCTCGGCCAATTTGGCGAAGAAGTGGGACAGAGCTGCCACCCTTCCAATGAGCTTTTGGACATTCCTCACGGTTCGAGTGCTCTTCATATCAAGGATGGCCTTGATTTTTTTCGGGTTCGCTTCAATCTCTCGGTGTGATATAATATAACCTAAGAAATTCTCAGATGTCACCCCGAATGTACACTTGGCTGAATTAAGCTCCATCTAGCGTGCTCTTAGGACATTGAAGGTCTCGAACAAATCTCAGATGTGGTCTTCGGTCACTCTGCTTTTGACAAGCATGTCGTCCACGTAGACCTCCATGTTCCTCCCGATCTGGTTCTTGAACATTCTATTTACGAGCTGTCGGTAAGTAGTACCCACATTCTTGAGGCCAAAGAGTATAACTTTGTAACAGTATGACCCTTAGTCCATCATGAATGAGATGTGCTCCTCGTCTTTGGGGCTCACTTTTATTTAGTTGTAATCAGAGTACGTGTCCATGAAGCTTAAAAGTTCATATCCAGACGTCGAGTCTACAAGTGAGTCTATCCTCGGCAGGGGGAAGCTGTCTTTTGGGTACGTTTTATTGACGTCCATGAAGTGCATGTACATCTTCTACTTCCCATTATTATTTTTTACCATGACGACATTAAACAACTAGTATGGGTATTGTGCCTCCCGGATGAACCCGGCGTTCATGAGCTTCTTCACCTCTTACCAAATAGCCACCAGCTTCTCTACTAAGTAGTTCCTCCTCTTCTGCTAGATGGGCTTATGACCGAAATCTAAGCTCAACTTGTGGACCATTACTCTGGTCGGTATCCCTAGCATGTTACTCGGTGTCCAAGCGAAGACGTCCAAGTTCTCTCTTAGGAAGTTGGTAAGTTGCTCTCGGAAGGGCTGGGGCAATGAGCTCCCCATCTGGACGGTCTTCTCAAGATCTCTAGGATCCAGAGGGACTCAGTCGAGGGCTTCTCCAGACTCGGTCTGTTGTAATGTTATTTCGTCACAAAAGTCTATGTTTTTAATAGGTTTTGCGTGACTTGGGCCAGGTAGCATGTCCGTCCGGCCGCTTGATCCCCGTAGACTTTCCCAATCCCGTATGATGTTGGGAACTTCATCTTCAGGCATGGGATTGAGATGACAGCTCCGAAAGTGGCCCGGCAAGGGCGTCAAACAATAGCGTCGTAGACCGAGGGGAGGTCTACTACCAAGAAGGATAGATTCTTCGATGCCATCCTCGGATGGGTCACTAATGTGGCCTTAAGTTGAATGACTCCCTACACTAGCATTGGCTCATTGTCCTGCTCATAAAGGGGTCTCTCGGTGGCCGTCATTTAGCTTCTTTAGAGCCCTAACTTAAAGAAAGTATCAAAATAAAAAATATTACGCGAGTTTTCATTATCAATAAATACTCGTTTCATCTAGTTGTCTAAGCTATCGTCAGAAATGAGTGCAGTTACAACCAATGGGTCAAAATGGGAGAATGGTACGTGGGTCATATTTTCATCACTAAAACTAATGACCTGATCTCTAGATTCTACCCTTGGCTTCTTATTCTTTGTCGTTAGAACCTTCCGAGTGCTGCCTCTGGTCGGATGGATGGATATCATGTTGACTACCCCTGCAGCCACTCTACTTCTCGGCTGGTTAGTCTCACCAATTTCTGCTATTCTGGAGGATTGTCCGGGTCTTTTCAGGAAGTGGTTTAGGTGATTTCTTTTGATCAGCTCATCGATCTCCTTATATAGAGTTAGATTTAATGGTCGGTACTTCCTGCGAAAGGTCTGCTCGAACTTCTACTGTTTCTTGGGAGCCCAAGAGCTTTGACGATGTTCGTTCTTCCTCTTTCCCTCTACCGTCCTCGGTGGGAGGTTCTCTAGTTGGGCGGGCTTCTTCGTGTGGTTGACTTCTTCAGCGGCAATGTACGCTAGTGCGACGACCTCGGCCTCTGTGAAGGTTTGGGGACCTTTATGGATGAGGTGTTTGAAAAAAGTTTATCCTTCTAGTACGAATAAGAAAGTGTTCAGCTTTACCCCGTCCGCCAGCCTTGGGATTTGCTGGGCCTTTGCGATGAACCGGCCAAAAACCCTACCAAGCTCCCCCTGGCTCCTTGCTTTACTCGGGCTAGGTACCAGGGTTGCTTCTCAATCCTACTACTAGAGACAAACTACGAGAGAAAATTACCTACCAGCTCACTGAAAAATCGAATGGAATGGGCTGGCAGGCGGTAGAACCACATCCTCGTATCTTCTTTGAGTGTCAACGGAAAGTATTAACGCATCGCCATCTCATCCAAACCTTGGAGGTTTAGATGCTCACGGAAGTGGTTTAGATGGTCCATGGGATCAGCGCTTCCATCGTACAAGTTAATGTTCAACATTTTGAACTTTGGTAGAAGCGGCCTCATCCGAATCTCCATCGTGAGCTGAGATTGACACAGGTCCGCGGCCCCTCCTCTGTTGTTTCGGCAAAAAACTCGCTGGAAGACCATCTCCAACTTTTCCTCAACATGGGATGGAGTCGTCGTCTTCTTCTCGTTGAGGTAGTTCCTCAACTCGTGTGGGTTTTCGGCAGCCTACGGCCCCGGCAGGCTCCTATCCCTAGGAGAAATCTCTTCATGAGCTGGTACCTCCTGCATGGGGTGCTCCTTTAAAGATCGAGGGTTTCACCTCTGGGACCTTCAAGTCGCTATGGGATTTTACTGCTCGAGGCAACTTGCATCCTTGGGTCCTCGTGCTGACTTGCTTGTTTCGTGGGGTTCTTCTTCCCCTTGCCCTTTTTCTGAGACGTCGCAATTGGGAAGGCCTTAAAGGGCAAGCCCTTTTACCACTCGTCCATTCTCGAGCAAAGCATCTGGACGGCCTTAGTGATATCGTCCATTCTCTTAGCCAGCACTCAAACATAAGAATCAGAATGTTCCTCTATCCTGGCACCCGCAGCAGGGCTATTGCCATTGGAAGCGGCCTCTCTAATTGGGGAGCTAGCTTATCCTCTCATGTTCACCGTGTTCTTACATTTGGAAGATGTGTCAACCTAACTTTTTGTCGGTTCCCACAAATTACGTCAAATGTTGTATCCTCGGATGGTAGTCGCTGTACGAACCCAGACCCGAAAATAAAGCAACACTAAAGAAATTGCGTTAGTGTTAGGAAACAGAGGGGGAGAGATTGGCACACAATGTTTTTATGTGAGAACCCTCTTCTAAATGAGAGGAAAAAATCACAAAACTTAGGATCTAGGCAAACTTTTACTATGCTGTCGAGTGAGTACAAAGAATAGAGAACACGTGAAACTCGAAGTTCTCTAAGTGTTCTCTGATTACATTGGGTGGAAGCCCTCATTATCTCTCTTCTTGTGTGCATAAATGCAAAAGTGGAAGCCGAATCCTTTATTTGGTGTGTCTTGAATGCTTATATAGGGGATGGATGTCCTACGTGGAGCACCCACGTGGCCTGGCGTGTGCAGGTTGGCTTGCCACCAAATCTGCAAGTCTGCTTTGCTGTGTTAGGAGGATCGTGTGCATGCAGGCAAGTGCTGTGAGTCGTCACATCATGCGTTGTCTGGAAACCATCATTCACTGTGCAGGTTGCGTATTGCAAAGGTTGTGCGTGCTCTGGAAGAAGTCGACTATCAACTGGCGTCCTTAGTTGCGTTGAGTTCCTTGCCTGCATTTATGTCGTTGGACACTGGCCAGAGTTCTTGTCCTTGACAAAGGCTTTGGCCTTAGTCAAGTCCGCGGTCTCTAGATTCCAAGTGTCCTCACACTTTGCAGGTTGTCGTCTTTCAACAAGTTCGCGTCCTTCAACAAGTCTTCGTCCTTCATTAGGGTCTTTGGTGAGAGACTAGTCCTCGAGTTTTCAATGCTATGTCCTCGAGCGCATAAAGCCAAATCAATCTCTCGGACTAATGCAGCTCTTTAGGCATCTTGGGATGAGGGCTTAGGTTTTTGGCTTCTAGAACCAACTTAGTCTTTCGGGCCAAGTCAAACATTTGGGCCAAGCGCTCATGTCTTTGGACCTCTTGGACCAATCTGGCCTCCTGGGGTCAAACGGGGCCTTGGGCCTTCTTTAGACTCGGACCTGTTTCGAGGAAACGAGCCTCTTACTAGGCCTTGGGTATTCACTGCCCATCATCTTTGGTTCTTTTTCTTTTTACTTGACGATGATATTCTTTTTATTAGCTTTGATCATGTGACTATGGTCTTTATTAGTATCGAACAACACTTCTATCATTGTAATTGTTAAATTCTTTTGCGTATATAATTAGTTGCGTGAGTATATATTATTTGCTTCTTACGGTTAAGATCAAAAAAATTATATGAAAATATTATGATATTAAGTAATATAAAACCTGCGACACTATGGTATAGTCGATAATCATCCAATACTGATTTTTGTATCATGGTAGTAATGAGCTATATTACTTAGTGTGAATGGACAATTATAACTATATGACCATTATAACAGATGATATTAGGGATATTATTGGTAAGAGGTATTATATATAGTATAAGCATACTATGAGTACAATATTTAGAAGGATTGTAGGAGTAGTAAGGATACCATGGATATTGGATAATCTTGTGGTACTTACCCATCCAGTGGGCCATAAATACATGACTTTTAGGTTATAATGATAGAATTAGGTCTAATAGATTTTTTGTGATATCTTAAAATTATTGATACCACTTGAGTTTGGGATTCAATAAAATCTACCAATTATATTTAATATAATCCATATGTTGGATTCAGCAATATTCGGATTTAGTGAAATTTATGATACTTTTTGTTTTTTGATATTACTTAGTGTAAAGGGACAATTATAACCATATGACCATTATAAAAGATTATATTATGGATATTATTGGTGAGAAGCATTATAGATGGTATAAGTATACTATGGGTACAACATTTAGAAGGATTGTAGGAGCAGTGAGGATATTATAAATGTTGGATAATCTTGTGGTACTTACCTATCCAGTGGGCCATAAATACATGACTTTTAGGTTATGATGGTAGAATTAGGTCTAATAGATTTTTCGTGATATCTTAAAATTGTTGAAACCACTTGAGTTTGAGATTCAATAAAATGTACCAGTTATATTTAATATAATCCATATGTTGGATTCTGTGATATTCGGATTTAGTAAAATTCATGATACTTTTTATTTTTTGTTATTCAAGTTGTTTATACTGATATTTAAATCAAAAAATCGTTTTATTTCTCATGATATCGAACACTAGAAGGTTTTCGCTTGTTATTGAGAAATTTTTTTATTCTTGTGATGCAAGAGTCTGGTGGGACATATCTTACTATTACTTTTGAGTCATGATTATAACGAATTGTAGATTTTCAGATAGAGTCATTGTTGCATTTCATTCTATTGTTGTGACTTTTATATTTTTTTTACATTATATATGTGAGATTTTTATTATTTATTATCTATTTATTATTATTATTTATTAGACATTTGATCCACCCTTATATTCTATTGGTTCTAGATTTGAATTGATTACATAATATTAGTGGGGGATCCGATTTTTATTACAGGAATTTCAGGTAGAGAGAATTCTAGATGTTAGTTGTTATCATTTCAATAAAAGACAAATAGAATATATTATTGATACCAGCCTGATAGTTTCCTTCGGGTTGCAACCAGTACTTTTAAGTAGTTTTCATTTTAGTGGATATTTTTTTGATGTATAATTAAGATGATGATTTTATGATTAAAATTGTTAAAATTATGATAGATATTTAATAATTTTATATTTTATGGTTTTTCATGTGAATAGTCCAAGTTGGATTTGATGATTAGGGTTCATGATTAGGGTTCAGGTCGTTACAATTTATCTATTGAAAAATAAATCATTCATCATGAAATGGTGTTTATTAAAGTTTTGATACACGCCTTAAAAAAGGGGGGGAAAAGCCTTAAATTGTTTGAGATGAAGATGACAAAAGGTTGACCAGAGAGGTGTTGGATAGGAGTGTGCTTCAGTCTCGGACCTGTATGAGCTACCAACTTGAAGAGCCTCTCAACACAGGATGCGCCCAAAGAAAGTGACACTACTGATCCGATTTTAAAAGTTACCGCTTCAATAAAAAGGGAAGGTCATGACAAATAGAATGAAAGATCAGATTAATAATAAAATGGCACATTAATATTTTATCATAAACTTTAACAATTGATCCCTTATAGACCGAAAAAAGAATTTATAACCTAAATACTAGACAGACCAAAAAGGGGCATGGCATGTCTGAAATAAAGGCTGACAAAATAAGTACTGATTGAACATCACAATGTCACAAGGGAGAAATATCAGAGAATGTATGACTATCCACTTGACCAAAGATACATAAGCAGTCAACTACTAATTTCCTCCTAGTGATAACTTTTGATCTCTAATATATGAATATCATACCAAACTTCATTTATGAGGATTAATGTTCTAAAAAAAACCCCTAAGAGAGAAATAGAAAAAGAAAGGAAAAACTCTATCTTATATCCTTGCATCGACATTCAATAGAGAGATCAAGAGCATTAACTTCCTCCACAAATAAAGAACGTTACATTCAATAGAAAAATATATGGCTGTTTATCTGACCAAGGACATGCAACTAATTAGCCACTAACTCCTTTTCAATTGTAACTTCTAATCTCTAACATAAAAATACTATACCAAATATCATTTATGAAGATCAGTATCCTAAGACAACCCTAAGAGATTTAGAAAAAGAAACGTAAATCTCTCTTAGATCCTTGCATCTATATTCAATAGAGAGATCAAGAGCACTAACTTCCTTCACATGGAAAGGATGTTATTGACTTGTTTCGAAAACACAGATTGTGCTAGTAGAGGAAGATAGTTACTCTCCTTCCTGAGCCTAAGAACCTTCCAAGGGAAGAATCTCTAAGCGTATTTCTCCGTGAAGACCGAACATCAATTGGCAATAAGGTTGCAAGGAACTCAACTCCCAAAAGCTAACATCTCCCATGGAACCCACGGGAGTTCTTAGTCCTCTCTTGACTATCCACCTCTCTTGACTATTTACCTAAATACAAGAGACTTATGAAGAAGCTTAGGGACAGGTAATCTTTGTTTTTCCTCTCCTTACGTTTCTTGAGCATGAATTGATTTAGACATTAGAGGGAATTACCCAGAAGATAAACTCGAAGCCCTTAACATCACTGTTTATGGTATGTAGGATTATAGTTTTTGTATTAGTATTTAGATCTCGTATGGGGTTATCATTATCGGAGGTAAAATCTTGATTTAGGTACATATATTATTGACACTGTTTGTGGGAATGATTAGCTAAAAAAAGAGAACATAAATATGCATCCTCATGACAAGTTTGAGGTAGAAATGCTTTTCTTCCAAGACACTTCTAAAGGGGGGGAGGAATCTCTAGCCCATTGAAACCATACCACCCCAAATATGGTCACCATCCTGGGTACTATGATGACTTAGATGGATGAAAATGGCAGCACCGTGAGAAGACTCACTCATGTTGTGGAACCCCAACTAGCCGAAGTAGGTCGATATGTGCCCTTAGGAGGGGCGCAAACCTTGCATCAAATGAATCACCTGACCACGCCAACTTAGAAGCATCATGGGCTGGATTGATCACACTTGGGATCATGACCCAACCCAATTCCCAATATAATAATCATAGGCCGTTTAATTAGTGAGGTTGACTTTTATTTAACATATCAATATCATAATAATATCATTTCATAAATTATTAAGTTCTCAAAATATAATAAAGTAAACCATAAATATCTATTATATTAATGTACCAAACTTTGCCAAAAGAAGGCATTCAAAGTTAACATCATCTTTATTCCATAATAAATGCTTAAAACAACTACTAAACATTATAAATTTTTCGGAAGTCCTCCACCTCCAATCTACTTTGTTAGGATCCCTTCTAAGTGAATCCATAACATACCTGTATTAAACATTAGGATGAAAGAAAATATTCTCTTTGGCCTCAGCCCTAATTTCTTATCTTCTTTGAAAATTTCATTTTCCTTCTCGTAGGATACAATATAAGTGATTGTTTTTTAAATCTTTCCTTTGTCAATTCAAGATACGCTATTCACCTAGTATCGAAGTTGGGGTGATTCGAATTATATAGACCCTAAATTAATCAACACATAAACCGAATATTTAAAAATTAGCATATTACATTTAACCATTAATGGTTTTTCTTGAACATCCTTGGCGGTCATTGCATAAGTCCTCCTCGAAACAGTAGGCTTTCGGCCCACGTGCTTCAACAGAAAAGGGCACTCATTCACCTTGTTCGTAACATCATGTAGGGTGAGACGAGCCAATTTAGTAAATTTGGCATCATACTCTACCATCGAATGACTCCCTTATCTCAATCAAGACAAGCTCGCCCTTATTTTGCTCTTGGACGCTTGTTGGAAAATACTTCTCAAGAAATGCCTCTAAAAACATGTCTCACAAAATTTTCTAATTTTTCAAATCCAAAATCCTCCTTCTCATGGCCTACCAATGGTCGGTCTTGCAATCCAATTTATAAGCAATGAATTTAAATTTCTCCTACTCTGGATAATAAACCTCATAAGATGCTTTCTACACTCTATGGATCCATATCTTCACTTTGATCAGGTTTGATCTGCCTAATAATTTAGGGATTCATTCAATAGTGAAACAATCAAAAGCTGTTGTACCATGCTAGAAAATTTGCATCTCCTAGATTCACCATAGGCTCCATGTCTTGTTGTTAGACCATACAGTCTATAATATCCATCATCTTTGCCATCATAGTCAAATGCTCCTCGTGATTAGACCCAACACCGTGACCTCCCACCATCCTATACCTATCACGGTTCAAACCACAAAGTTACAGTTGCCAAAACAAGATACTGCCCTTGCAACAAATGCTTTGATACCAACCCTTTTGTAACCTGGGTATAAGAAGATAATATCAATGACATCAATAATAAAACTTAGCCATAATCAATTTTCAAACCAATAATCAAGTTCGATGCTTTGAATCGAAGCATAAAGAGTGTAACCAAAATATAAATGCTACAGTCCTAAGAATGGCAAAGCCATTCTTGTCCGGTTCAAACCTTTATGTATAATCTAATATATGAATAGCCGAAAATATATATCAATCACAATGGCACACCAACTCAAAACTAAACTATAGAAATAGAAATTTAAGTGTTGAAGATTAATCTAATCTAGTACAATATCTGAAATACAAACCTAAAATATAAATAAAAGTTTCAAATTATTCTCATTGAATATTTCTCTATCTGATCCTATAAGAAACTAAGCCTACTGATCTAGAAGATGTTCTAAAATATGGCAAAATTGAGTATAACGCTTAGTAAAATATATATAAACATACTGATGTACTTGAATATAACATTCGGAAAGAACGATAAATTCTAATTAAATACAAAATTACAAAAGTGTCAAATAATCAATAAATAGGTTTGAAAACATGATAACATGCAAAATATCCGAAAAGTATGAATGCATGAAAACATACAAAGGCAGACAAAAATGTATAAAAATATATCTAATATCATAAAAACCACATGAAATATGTCAAAAAATGCATAAAAATCTAAGAACTAATGGTTAGTAGGTTAAACATAAACCAATATCAAAAGACAAACTTAAAAAATCGATCTATGCATATTCTCAATAACTTAAGGCTAATAACAACTGTTTAAGATTATAGGTAGGCTGTCTATATTTATATCCTATACATAGGATTGAACGTCACTTTTTTTATCCGTAGATGATAGGTTTGATTTTAAAATTGTGCATAAAATAATAGGAAATGGTCTAACATCATTTGTTATTTCTGTTGTAATAGTTCTTATTAAGTGAAAACAAAATAATCTACATAATATAATAAATATCTGAACCTTTACCAAATTAGCGGAAAAGTAAATTTTCTATCTCATATCATAAAGTAGAGTTCTCATCAAATATTTGTATAAAAAGAACATGTACAATTAAATAGCCAAGCATTTCATGATTTCATGAACAATATTGCAAATGTAAATCTAAACATTCAAAACATTTGGATGTTTAGTAAAAATAGACATACATGTAATAATTATTCAAAATGGACTAGAAAGGGTGATATGTATATATTTTATTTGTCACGAAACCATACCAAATAGGTCAATTAAAATAATTAATTATAATTTTTAAAAATTAAAATTCTCAATAAATTCAATAAATAATATTAAATTTTAAAATTCGGGCGTGACAAACTAAATATATAAGATCCAACAGATCAAAAATTTACACAAGACCTCTTTGGATAATCGTCCGGATAAAATAATTATAACCCACTCTACAATCATCTTAAGGGAGGTAACAAATCAATTAAAAATCAAGCATGACATAATATCCGAACTATTTTAAAAATATAACCATAAGCCTATACCCAACCAATTCCATGATCCAATTATATCAAATATCAATTTAAACCATAATAAAATTAAAACTCACCAAATTAGACAAGTAACTGACCGATCACGTCCTAACTCCTACAATGCATCCGAACCTTCTACTCTTAAGGAATAAAATAGAAAATGTGAACCAAGCACTCAACAAGTATCATATTTAAATAAAAGAAATCCAATAAATTAGAGAAAATGTCAAATAAATAAAAATCTACTCAATGATAAAATAAATTCAAATCGTCGATAAAATAAATCCAATAGAAATCTAATATCCAAAATTCAATAGTAGTCTCATACTAAAATCAAATATTCAATTCAAAAATAAATATTTAAATTAGAAAATAGTTCTCATCGGAACGTATATATAATAGAAGCAATCCAGACTAATTTCAATAGGCAAATAGTCAATTTCAAAGTCCAATCCAAGTTCAACTTCAAATCTAAGGTTTGATCAGCTTGTAATGTGGAACAGAATCCAATAACCAGATAATCTAATAGCATTCGCAAAAGTCAAAGTAACACCGTGACAGATAGTCCAAGGGTTCGGATCAAAATATATAATCAAAATCATCTGTACGAGACATACATAGGCCCAATTATTGGCAAAATCGATAAATTTTAAATCCAAGTTTAAAATTTAAATCTAGATCAAAGTCCAATACAAATCAATGCAGAGATACAAATTATGTACAAATTTAAGTTTTGATTTTTTAAAGACTAGCTTGAAGAATAGTTACACATAATTCCAATAACCTTAGGCAAAATCAAATACAATTTAGGCCAGTATGGATGGCCACCTATGTACTCTGTACCGATGGATAAGGTTACTCATAATTGTTTGTCACTCGCGACTTTGGGTGTAATCATTAAGCTTGTCAGATATATTAGGATGTCCGAATATATTATCAGGTCAAATTAAATCGTCCAAATGTGAGGGGTTACTACTCTAAACATTTCCTGCCGGTAGAAATGGATTTCTAAATAAACCTCCCCATCTGGAGTTGGCAAGAATATCTAATGTCCAAATCCAAATACAGTGACCACCACCCGGCACATACATATGCAAATTGCACAGCCTATGCAAATTTCATACACAATTTTGTATACAGATACTGATTTAAATATATACAGTGTTTGATAAATTATTTGAATTTTCAAAAAAATATTAAATTCTCTAAAATCATAAAACTAGTACCAAAAATCTCCAAATCATCCAATGAACTACATAAATAAATCCAGAATAAATAAATCAGGTGTATAAAAATACATACATATTAATTAAAATTTTAAACAGTATCTAAAATATTTCAGATACTAAATTAGATCTAAGATGGGGTTACAGATACTTCGCAGATATGAAGAAAAGATATCCCGAAATCCCTAAATCAGCACTCTCTCTCCTGTCGTGCGTGACCCGTGCACCAGCCGCTCTCTCTCCTCTATGCAGCTTCAGCGCTGCTCACTCATGGCGTCGCCGGTCACCGGCAGACCACCCTGGAGCCACCTCCTCGTCACACGTTGCCACCGACGTTGCTAATGCTGCCAACAACCATCGTCGGCCTTCTCGGTGACCTCTCCTCACAGAACGCCGCCACCGACCAAACTTCCAACCGCCGACAACCACCGACACAGCGCCATCTTGTCATCACACCTCGTCGGCCTCCCCAGCGCCAAATCTCCGGTTAGCAGTCAACTGCTGCCTCTCGCGTCGGGCTTTTCTCTCTCCTTGCGCAAACCCTCAGCTCTTCACGGTTTCCTCCTTCGATTCACACAGACACATACAATGGATGGTAAATCGCGGAGTGAGCTCGTCGGGCTTCTATTTCTGGCGCCGATCTCCGGCAGGTGGTCGGTCGTTGCCTCCCGTGCCAGCCCTCTCCCTCTTCTCCTTTCTCCCCTCTTCTTCCTCCTCCACTCTCCCCAATCCCAGATCCTTATCAGTATTTTTTTCTTTTTATTTTTTTTGTTTTCATATATTATTATTATTATATATAATTTTCTACTTTCCTTTTCTTTTATTCCAAAATCTAAATAGCTAATCGGGCGATAGCACAGACGCATCTCGGGTACCAACCCAACTAGTCTAAATATTCTTCAAAATTTTACAATATTGAATTAACTTTCACCACACCTAAATTTATCCAAAATTACAGTTAATATTAAATTAATCTAAACGAAAATCTACAATATTACATTCTCCCCTCCTTACAAAAAATTCTATCCTCAACATTTACATTCCTCGATCTTTATCTCAATTATCAAATAATAAGGACATTTTTTTTAATTTCATCTTCGATCTTCTCAATAGATTTTCTTGATCAAATGATTTCTCTAAATCTAATCCTTAACAAATAGGGATATTCTTTGAGATTTGTCCTCAAGATCCCTAAACAATTTTTCAATTGGAAGATTCCTCAAAAGAATAATGGTCGATAGAAACATCTTATTTTTCTACACTAGATCATTCCTATCCCAAAAAAATTGAAACCACAACCTTAACTTAAAAACATTTTCTGTCGATAAAAACGACTTCAACCCCATAACATACGAAGGATCATTCATAAAAAAACATATCGTATCTATTTTTCAAATTCAGAAGTACTGTGACGTACCAGTTTTCAAAATATGATAATTAGGAGAAATTAAATTAAAATAAGTGGATTGTGGCTTAAGAATATTTGAGAAATTGGATCAAGAGGCCGGATGACCGAAAATTGGAGAATTAGGGAACCGGTATTCTAAAGTTCAAAATTTAGATTAGTTGCGAGGTGTCGATCTTTAAGATATGATTAACATGAGTCGTAAGGTATTTGTGAGGTTTCGGTTCCAAGACGTCATAATCAGGAAGTAATTAAAATGATAACAATCGAAATTAGGTCAAAAAAACGAGGAAAAGTTGAAATCAGAAGCAAAAAGGTCGAAATCAGGCTGGCGCCTGAGATGCGGCTCAAGCACGGCACTGGCGTTTCATTTGGGGCATTTCTAGAGAGTTCCAAAGATAGGGAGAGAGGGAGAGTGACGGGAGGAGAAAAAAAGGAGGAAATTGAGGCCTAAGGAGTCCGATTCCATCCGAGAGCTAGTTGAAAAAGTTGGAGTACGCGTCGAGGTAAGTGTTCTCATGCTCACTATTTGTTTACTCTCAATTTTTATTCATTTGTTTTGAGTATTTTCATCCCAATACCCACCCAAAATGTGAAAATCATATAGCCCATGGTTAATGATCAATAAATATGTAGTTATTTGTCCAATTTGTTATCCAAATCATCCAGTTTGATACCAACAAACCCTAACCCATGCCCAAATTCGGGATTGTTGTTTTACCCTCCAAATTATGTTGAATTGATCCCAAATTATAAATCATCATGTCCCAATTATGCATATATATCGACCGGACGTCTGATTTCACAAGAATCAACCCGTTCGCGGCGTCCGGGAGCTTTAAATGACCCCTGACACTGTTCAGCCAAGATGAACGTATGAATTTGCATGCTTTACCTCAATTTAAATGTTATGAAATTTATGTTTAAATGTTCATGCTAAATTGTAAGTCCCAAAATTGAGTAATTATGCTCTATTCATAATGAATTGTGCTCTAGAGGATCTCCAAGGTAAATGGCTCTGTTGAGGAAAGAAATTTCACTCTCCTTCATAAATTTGATGCCTAAGCATGCGAATTGAATTGTCAGAATGCATAAGTCCACAAGTAAGATAAGAGTTTGGTGAATTCTCCCTCAAAAAGGATAATGAATCGTGAACTAGGACCATGGACTTATGTTCATCGGGTAGCATTCTCTGGCTGGCCATTAGTGTTATGATAGGAGCCCAAGGGTTACTTAGGCCACGTAACCCAGCTGCTTATGTTAGCGGGTGACGCTTGTGGCACGCTTTAGAATACTACTGTGGAAGGACAGGAAATTTTCTCTAGACCGCGGAAGGCTTGAGTAGTGGGTGACTAGCACGCCACTATGCCACGTGGTGTTTGGCCTATTATAGGCGGTTTGTTTGGACATCAAGGACATTGTTTGAACCTCAGATCATGTGAGATATTATGATCATTTCCTCATCCTCTCGCATCGTTAGTCAGTACGACCTATTGACCCTAGTCCGTAAAGACTAAAGTGAATAATAAGTGCACTAAAACATATTTAAATGGCAATTAAATGTTCTAAATCATGATAAATGGCAAATTGGTACTTCTAATTGTCTTTTTCCCTTCATGCTCAATTGTATTTATAAATGCATGTTGCCCCTTTCCATTATCATGTTCTTTATTTCTTTACCGTTTGATAATGACGTATGATTTCACTTGCTAGGTTTTTTAGCTCACACTTACTGTCTCTCTTTTCAAATGAGAATGCTTTGATGCCCGACGAAACTGAGTAAGCCGTAGGGGCGAGATAGGTGACTTGATTACCAGTGCAATGCTTCAGGATTTAGCCTGATTATGTATGAAATTGGGATTTGTATTTTATTTTGAGAACCCTGAATATATATTTTTGTCATATGTGTATATGTGGATGGATGAATGATTTGGTTTCTTGTGTATTATGGATGCCTTGCTTCTGCAGGTTACTTATTGTAGTTATGATTGGGTTTTCTTTTAGTTGCAATCCTTTTTGAGTTGGCGTCGTACCTGAGTTATGACGTTGGTCCCACCTGAGGTATTGTGGTGGCTGTGAGATCCTGTGATTTGCGTGATAAACATTGTGGATTATTTTATAGGGTTGTTTACAGGTGTTTGTATTTTGGCAAATGTCCAAATTACAAATAAAATTCTGCCCAATTTTCTACAGAATTTATAATATTAAATTGTGGATATTAGTTTATATTATTATTGACGAAAGTTATTTAAACAAAATAACCCGATCCGTCACAAGCAAGGTCAATCCTAAAGCCACGTCTCTAATCTGCTAAAAACCTCGAATGTCTTAATAAACCTCTACTTTAAATTACCCTTTGATTCCAAAACTTAAAATTCTTCTTTTCAAGATGCTTTTGAAAATATCTAACCACTCTTCTCGAACCTCCAATCGAGTTGCAATTCTGATCTCCTACTTCGAGTCTCTAATCAAATCTTGTGATCGATTGCCAAGAGTTTACACGTTTTCACTTTGCCACTCTGATCAATCATCAGTCTCAGATCACAACCAAAAGCCTCGAAATAGGAATACCTTACAATCTCCACATCTCAACAATATATCAACAGTCAATCTCAAGAATGACTTCCTGATAGGCAAGCGATAAGCCGACTTCATCAGTTCATCTATCATCTGCTTCAAATCTCAGCAAATAATGAACCGCCTTCATCAGCTAAACCATCATCAGCTAGCCTAATCTGATTCAAATGACCATCAAGTCCTTTGCTATTTATGGAAGACCCGAAATAAAATCTCAGAGGTTTTTTCTTTTCAGCTTCTACCTTTAGGCACGGATACACCTTGCCATGTAAGTCGCGATCTTATGCTTCAAATTCTGCCTGCTGGCTTGATTCGAGATCAAATCACCATCAAACTCTCTCCACTCTAATTAGCCCAATCTTATCCAATTAGCTTTTAAGCTTTCATCCAATCACTTGAGACTCTAACGAGGGAAATTCTCAATAGCATGCTTCCTCTAGAACGTGTAATGGGGAAAACACTTTACATCATAGGCTCGAGGTTACTGGTTCGATCGCATCCAACTTCATGATTGCTCATCTAAAAAAGACATCACCTCTAAACTTCACAAGAGCTTCTCTTACATGTAAAAGTTTTATTCAAAATCCAATCCTGATAGCAAATAGAGAAAATTCCTCCAACCTAGTCTTTCCACTAGCATTCTAGTCATAGCACCTCCACGCAAAATCCTTCAAACTATGCAACATCCCAAACTTCCTTTAGATAATGCGCCCGACCATACTAAATCCATATATATATATATATATCTAGATCTTCTTTGGGAGTATCACTAAATGCTGCCAATCTTTCTGATCCATCAAAGATTGACAAAATCAACGCTAACAACAATCTATCCTTCAATTAAATACTGATCACTTCTATTCTAAAGGCACTAATGACACTGTAATCCTTGAGAAACATTCAACAAATCTCCTATCAAAACCAACTAGATCGAAGAAACTCAGCACTCCCGCGACCTTAGTCGATTTTTTCCAATTCACCACTGCTTCCATCTTATTCAAATTCCCAAATATTATCTTAAGAACCATATGACCTAAGATGACGCCTTCTCATAATCTGTAGCAGACTTTCTAATCAAGTCCTATACTCCTCAAAATCCTTCAAATGAATCAGAACATTATTGATAAAACCACCACAAATAAAACCATCACAACTGATCCAAATACGATCAAAAATCTAATCGACAATATCCATAAAAGATGCTAAATTATTTGACAACCCAAAAGCAACATCAGGATTTTGCAATGGTCACACCTTGACCTGAAAGTGGTCCTATGCACATCCTCCCACTTAATCCTCAACCAATGGTACCTCAAACACGGCTCAATCTAAGAGAAAACCCAAACTTCTCAGAATGGATAAAAAATTCTCGATCCATGAGAGCTAATATATATTCGATTCTCAAATAAGCCAAGAATAAACCCATTAATCCATCATTCTTCACCAGAGAGCACTAAAGCACCCTATGCTAAGTCGCTTGGTCAAACAAAACCCTTCTCAACAAATTTTGCAATTACTGCTTAAATTTCTTCAGCTCAGATAAAACTACCCCATACGGAGCCTTCGAAATAAACACAAACCTAAGTATAATATCGAAAACAAATTTGATCTCCTAATCCGAGAACAATGTAGACCGAACATCTGAAAAAATATCTTCAAACTCGCAGATAACCAAGATGTCTTTAATAGTCACAAAATAACTCTTAGATGTGACCATATATGCAAGATGAGCTTGGCACCTATCTTTCAGCAAATGACTTGCACGTAATGCCAAAATCAGCTCTTACGCCTTCAGATTGATTCTTCCATGGAACTCCAAGGACTCATATCCTGAAATGCATAACAGAACGGTATAACCAAAACAGTCTTCCACGACTGAAAATCCAGCTCTAACTTTATGAGCTGTAACTACAAATGCTTCGCTTGGAACCGTCTGACTCCTACTGGACGTCTGGAATTTGGACGCCTTGTATTTGAACAATCTTTTGACAAATGGTATATCTGGCTGCAATTTGAAGCAAACTCCATTTCTGATGAAGCAAACTCATTCGCGTACTTCTTCCCGCTAAACTTATAAGTTGACCTTGTAAACTCGAACTTCAGAGATGAAGACTTTATTTCATCTGACTTTCCTTTAGTCTATCCTTTGGAGGATAAACGAATCCATCTTTTGAGCTCTAACTCCAATGTTCTGATTTCATCTAGAAACGCTTCCCACAACTACTCCTACTTAATCAACAGGACCTAGTTCACCTACCCACCAAAAGTCCAAAGTCAAAAAGGCATCGACTGCTTCCAAATTGGGTCTGAAGTCCTCAACCATTATCTTGCCTCAACAAATATTTTAGGTTCTTTAACCTCTATGTACACATTGCTTTGGAGGCCGAATCTCGAGCTCTTTGTTCATCGATTCTTCAACGGTGAGAGTTTTGCAGGGATGACTATCCGCCCGATCACAGCAGTGAGTGGGAATAGACAACCCTTGATTCTTCCTCTCACTCCAACTGTAGCTTCAAATCTCTACATGATCAGCATCTTCGGTACTAGCAAAAATCAAACTTGCACTTCATTGTCCTATCTTCTGGCAGAGACTGTCCACCAAGTCTCCACAACTTTTTTGGCAAAGAGAAACGAGTTGACTTGACATGATCTTCTTCATCTTTATCTGTAAGCTTCCAATATTAAGAATTTTCATTTCTTCAATTGAACACATCGATCACTTCTTGCTTTGCACGCGCGCCATCCTTATGCAAAGCCTTATCAATCTTCTCTGTATCATTTCAATTTTATCAAATGTCTCCAAAGAGACATTCTAAGCATGTCTTCGAAGAGACATTCCAAGCGATCTCTTTATTCTTCTGTCTCAAGATAAGGCATTGCCATCGGCTCACCTGCATTTACTCAACCATCCTTATCACATATTGACTCACCCGGGTCTCAGACCACCACGATCTTGTACAAATACTTTTACTCTTACCCTCATCATTCCAAACTACTACTCTTCCAAAATTGTAAAATCCAACAAAATCTCTACATATATGCAGAAACTAAATAAAATTCTAATTCACTTACTATATCAAACCATATATTACGTCGCTTGCGCGACTTATTATAATCAGATTATCATCCTTCCAATCCAAACCTAAACCTCTATGACTCGACCTTCTGATTCAAAGTCAAACATTAAAAACCCAAATTTTCTATCATTTGTCAAAGACAGTATTTATCAAGCCCAAATATTCAGTCAATTATTTATCCAAAGTGATCCAAAATACCTCTCCTTACGACTTTTCTCTGATACCACTTCTATCAAAAATTCGAGCCAAGTAGGTCAATTTAAATAATTAATTATAATTTTTAAAAATTAAAATTCTAAATAAATTAAATAAATAATACTAAATTTCAAAATTTGAGTGTGACAAATCAAATACACAAAATCTAACAAATTAAAAACTCACACAGGACCGCTTTGAACAACCGTCCGGATAAAATAACCATAACCTGCTCTACAAATATCATAAGAAATGTAACAAATCTACTAAAAATCATAATCAAATATGACATAATATCCGAACTATTTTTAAAATATAACCATATGTCTATACCCAACCAATTCTATATTCTAATTACATCAAATATTAATTTAAATCATAATAAAACTAAAACCAACCAAATCAGATGAATAACTAACCGATCATGTCCTAGCTCCTGCAATACGTCCGAATCTTCTACTCTTAAGAGATAAAATAGAAAACGTAAGCCAAGCGCTCAACAAGTATTATATTTAAATAAAAAGAGTCCAATGAATCAGAGAAAATGTCAAATAAATAAAAATTCAGTCAATTATAAAATAAATTCAAATCGCCGATAAAATAAATCTAATAGAAATCTAAGATCCAAAATTCAATTGTAGTCTTGTACTAAAACTAACTATCCAAATCAAAAATAAATATTTAAATCAGAAAAGAGTCCTCATTGAAACGTGTATATATATATATATATATATTATAGAAACGATCTGGACCTATTTCAATAGGCAAATAGTTAATTTTAAAGTCTAATCCAAGTCCGAATCCAATTTCAAGTCTAAATCCAAGTCCTGATCAACTTGTGATATGGGATGGAATTCAATAGCTGAATAATCCAATAACGTGCGTAGAAGGCCAAAAAGCACCGTGACAAATAGTTCAAGGATCCAGATCAAAATATATAGTCAAAATCATTTGTACGAGACATACTTAGGCTCAACTATAGGCAAAATTGATAAATTTTAAATCCAAGTTTAAAATTCAAATATAAATCAAAATTCAATACAAATCAATATAGAGATACAAATCATATATCAAATTTGAGTTTTAATTTTTTAAAAACTTGCCTGAAGAAGGGTTACATATAATCCCAATAACCTTAGACAAAATCAAATTTAATTTAAGCCAACATGGATAGACACCCATGTACTTTGTACCCATAAATAATGTTGCTCACTATTATTTATCACTCGCGTCTTTGGGTGTAATCCTTAAGTTTATCAGATATATTTGAAAGTCCGAATATATTATCGAGTCAAATCAAATCATCCAAATAGGAATGTTCACTACTCCAAATCTTTCCTGCAAATAGAAAGGGATTTTCAAATAAATCTTCCCATCGGGAGTTGGCGAGAATATTCAATGTCCAAATCTAAATGTAGTTACCACAACCCGACACAAGCATTTGAAAATGCACAGCCTATGCAAATTTTGTGCACATTTTCATATACAGATACTGATATAAACAAATACAGTATTTGATAAATTATTTAAATTTTTAGAAAAATATTAAATCCTCTAAAATCGTAAAAACCAGTACCAAAAATTTTTAAGTCATCCAGTGAACTACACATGCATATCCAGAATAAATAAATCAATGTATAAAAATATGTACATGTTAGTAAAAATTTCAAACGGTATCTAAAATATTTCATATGCAAAATCAGATCTATGATGGGGTTTACAAATATTTGCCCGGACTTCATACTTCGTAGATCTGAAGAAAGGATATCCCGAAGTGCCTGAATCGACACACTCTCTCTCTCCTGCTGTGTGTGACCCGTGCCTCAGCCACTCTATCTCCTCTGTGCGGCTTCCGCGTTGCTCACCCATGGCATTGCCGGTCACCGACAGACCACCCCAAAGCCACTTCCTCGTCGCACATCGCCGTCGACGCTGCTGACGCTGCCAACAACCATCGTCGGCCTCCTCGGTGACCTCTCCTCACAGAACACCGCCACTGACCAAACTCTAGCCGCCGACAACCACCGGCACAGCGCTGTCTCCTCATCGCACCTCTTTGGCCTTTCGGGTGCTGACTCTTCGGTTAGCAGTCAACTGCTGCCTCTCACGCCGAGCCTCTTTCTCTCCTCGTGCAAACCCTCGGCTCTTCGCGCTTTCCTCCTTCGATTCGCACCGACACGTACAATGGAGGGTAAATCACGGAGTGGGCTCATCGGGCTTCCATTTTTGGGGCCGATCTCAGGCCGGCAGTCAGCCATTGCCTCCCGCGCCGGCCCTTTCCCTTTTCTCCTTTCTCCCCTCTTCTTCCTCCCTCCTTCTCTCTCTCTGATCCCAGATCCTTATCCATTTTTTTTTCTTTTTCTTTTTTTTTGTTTTTGTTTTCATATATTATTATTATTATTATTATTATTATTATTATTATTATATAATTTTTTAATTTTCTTTTCTTTTATTCTAAAATTTAAATAAATAATCGAGCGATAGCATGGGCACACCTTGGGCGCCAGCTCGACTGGTTTGAATATTCTCTAAAATTTCACAATATTAAATTAACTTTTGCCACACCCAAATTTATCCCAAATTACAATTAATATTAAATTAATTTGAACAAAAATTCAGGATATTACATCATTGGTAATAAAAAAAAATAAAATATTTCAACATGAAACCAAAGAATTGTAAGATTTAAACTCCAAAATTGATTTAATGATGCTAAATTTATTAAATTGGTCAAATTTTGATGTTAATTGATGGTTCAGGTGAAAAATTAAGTGTTAGAGCGAGGCAAGCTAGGCCTAAATGATGCTTAACATATGCTTGATTCATGTACGAGTGTGCTTTAAATAGAATAGTTGCACTTGAGGTGCGCATGAGTGTCGTTCGTGTGTGTTTATATTAGAATATTGGCATATGATGTATACTTGTTAGGCACTTATACGCAGACCAAAAATTGCCTCTACACTTGTGTCTAACTAGTATACGTGTGCCAATTTGTTATAAATAAGTCATCTAGTTGATTTTAGATTATTTTCTATTGAGTTTTGAGAGAAAACAGAAAAAGATAAGAGGAAACGAGATAGAAGCAAAGATAGGAGGAACAAGAAAGTAAATTTGAAGAGAATTCAATTTAACTTTTGGTAAATCTAAGTGAAAGTAAGTATATCTAAGTTATTTCTTTTTTTTTTTATTGCTTATTTTTCAAAAATTTATCAGTGTCACGTATAAAGTATTTCTTGTTTAAATACTTATGCATGTAATATTTTCTTACTCTCTTTGTTATTATGTTATATGCATGTCAATTTGTTTCCATTTCATGAAATTTTAAAATGTTTATATGTTAAATTCATACAAAATATATTGAAATTCTAAAATTTTTATAAAAGATATTCTAGCATGTCATTAATCATTACACATATATTTCTGCATATCATTTATTTGCAAGTAAATTGATGGAAACACTACTTTGATTCTAATGAAAGTAAATTGTTTCTATAGCTTGAGAAATTATTTGTATATTTGTATATTTATATTTTGGTATAGAGTTTTCAATTTTAACTAAATAAGAATCATTGTATAAAATTAATAAAATATATTCGAACATATATTAGTATATTATTTATAAATCAAAAGATAAACTTAAAATCTACAAGTCTGAAAAATGGTGCTTCAATCTAACTATAGGAAATAATATATAATTGGTCTACTTACCGGTTATGAATAGTAGCTTATAGCGTTGATTATGTGAAAATACTCATAACTTGAATTTTGATATTTGATTATTGTTAGTGAGGTCATTACTGATCCTTAATTCTTATATGTTTGAAAATTTTTTATATATTTCATGTTTTTATAAGGTTTGATCGATTTTTACATGTTGTACAATTTGAAGTGCTTACATGATTTGGGCATGTTCAATGCTCTAATATTGGCATGCGAGTTTTGCATGTTTTATAAAAAATTTTGATATTATCAGTGTTTTAGTTTTTGATCATGACTATTATCTTCTGAATATTCTTTCGATATATCTACATATGTAAAATTATACATATTTTATTGAACATTAAGTCATTTTCATCACATGCTTGATTAGTAGGTTTGGATATATTTGTGGAAACTTTAATTTATGGATAGGCTTTTAGGAGGAAATAGTTTTAGAATATTTCAAATGTTTTAAATGTATTTTAAATATTCTAATTGGCATGTTGTTTTAAGTTCGAATTATTGTATTTGGCCTCAAGCTAAGAGTTGTTCATTTTCAATACAATGATGGAAATATTATTGGATACTCTATTTTTAGGTTTCAGCTAATTTTTCTTACTTACGATTTAAGTTGATTATTTATTGAGTTTTTGAGCAATTTTTTGGTGAGACTTTCGAATTGTATGTTTGGATAATTAATTATTATTTAGACAATTTATCTGTGTTTGTTATTGTTGGGGTTCCACCCAGACATACACAACCCAGCGTAGCGGAATAAACTTGAATCCTTCATCAAGCATCACCCACCAAACTCGAGAGCACAAGGCATACAATAATATACAACGTTTTAAATAGAAAAAATCCTTTTAACTAATGGAAAAAAGAGGCAAACTCCAAACAATATACTATCATGATAGTGTCAGTTATAAATAACTCTATTTGAAATCCCTTCACTACAATCTTAAGTGAAGAATGGTTGATTACAACCTCTCAATATACCTAATAACTCACAAGAAAAAGTACAATGAGAAACAAAAATAATCAACCAAAATACGTCCTAAAAATCCACTCTAGAACAACGTACTTAATTTTGGTAAATAATAAAACTCTAATTGGATCTTCGTTGGATATCGAACCTCTTCTCCTTCTCTCTTTTTCTTTTATCTTTGTGTAGTACTTTTTGTGTGAGAAAATAATTTTTGATCTCTTTAAAATCATATTAGGTGAGATTTTATATTAAAGGTAGTGTTCGAGCGGCTATCTCGATGCTCGTCCACTGAAATCTACACCCAAGCGCCCTCCTGGGCGTGTCTCAGGTGACCCCCAATTTGAAATTAGCGCATAGGCATGAATCAGGCTCCTATCATGCGCCATTTTGCTGACTTTTGACTAAGTCTTGGCGGACCCTCGCACGAATATCGTGCGACCCTTCAGCATATTTTGTTGCTTGGATGACCATCGACCAACCTTTGGTCGACCATCGCACGAACATTGCGTAACCTTTCGATGACTATCTATTTATTATGGCACCCATAATGAAGTGATCAAAATCCAACAAATTTTTACTTACGGCCTAGTGAGGAGCCCTTTGCCTTTACTAGCGATCGTCATCACTTTCCCTTTGGCAACTTCCCTTCTAATGGGATCCTGCCGTTGGCCTATGCAAGCTTGAATAATACATTTTTTTGCTCTATCGAACCTGAAATATTTCCACTCCCCTTCGGTTTCTCCTCCACAGTAGAGTAGCTTCCCCTTGCACTCCTCGGCCTCTTCTTTCCGCCACCTTGACCAATGCCCGCGTTGGTCACCTGAGTATTATTCTTGACAACCGAAACCTTCATTAAGTATCGGCTTGATTGTTTACTTCTCCTTGCCACAACCAAGGCACTTTTTGTAAGTTTCCATTGGCTTTTTTCGAATAATGTGGAGAAGCCATCTTCATCGAGTCTCCCAATTGAAATCACATTTAATTGCAAATTTGGGGCATGTCGCATGTCCTTCAACATGAGTTTTATCCCGTTATTTGTCCATAAACTAATATCCCCGATGTCAACAATTTTTGATGAACCATCATTACCCATCTTTAATACACCATAAGTGGTGAAAAAGAACTTCATTGATGTAGCATGGTATGAGGAATCGCTATCCATTATCCAATTCGTTTCCTGACTCGGAAAGCTCCATGTCTTCTCCATGTGAACTACTAGAAGTGTAACAAATTAGAATCAATGAGATCAAATTAATAAATAATCGAATTCCAAATAATAAGCAATTCAATTCCAAACTAAATATCCAAAATAATAATAATAATAGTCAAACCCAACAACCCATTATAGGACTTATCCGACAATCATCCAAATAATATAAATATGACCTGCTCTATAATTATCACAAAAGGGATAACAAATTAACCATAATCATGCTCAATGCATAAAATAATATCTCAACTGCTCCCAAAACATAATCGTTGGCTTATATTTTGCTGATTCTTAATAACCAAGACATAATCTGATCCAAAAGAACCAAAATACAACCAACTCTATCTATCTAAACAAATACTATATTCACCAAAAAAATACGATGCGACGCCGAATCTCGATCATCTCTTGCGATAAGTCTAAGCCTTCTACTCTGAATGGAGAAAATAGAAAATGTGAATCTAAAATTCAGCAGGTATTATTTATGCGTAAAACAATTCATATATGTGTCCACAATCAGAGGGATGGTGGAATCACATAATAAATTGTGTAAAATAACTCATGGGGACCGAAAATATGCTAAAAGTTTGAGAATAGTCTCGTACTAAAATTGTATATCAAATTACATCATCTCATTGGAACAATACTTGTAACCAATTACAATCCGGAGTTAAACCTCATATGCATAAATAACGGCTACAGGTTAGGCCTGCAACTCTGAGCCATCTCATATCATCATTATCAGCTACATTTTAGGCTTGCAGTTACTTCGTCATCTTTTATCATCATCGGCTATATTTTAGACCTACAACTACTCGGCCATGTTTTATAATTATTAGTTACATTTTAAGCCTGTAGTTCTCGGCTAACTTATTATTATTGTCGGCTACAATTTAACCCTGCAGCTCTCGGCCAACTTCTTATCATTATCAGCTATAATTTAGGCTTGCAACTCTTGGCCAATTTAATATCATTTTGACTATATTTTAGGACTACAACTACTCAACTATCTTTTATCATTTTCGGCTATATTATAAGCCTGCATCTACTCAGCTATTTTTTATCATTATTAGTTACATTTTAGGCTTGTAACTTTTGGTCAACCTATTATCATTGTCAACTATATTTTAGACCCACAACTTTCGGTCAACTTATTATAATTATTAGTTACAATTTAGGCTTACGACTCTCGGCCAACTTATTATCATTATCGGCTATAATTCAAGCTTGTAGCTCTTAACCAACTTAAAATTATTATCGGCTATATTTTAGGCCTGCAACTATTCGGTCATCTTTTATTATTATTGGCCACATTTAATGATGCAGCTATCGGCCAACTTATTATAATTGTCACTGATTGGATCACCTATTGACCCACCCGAGCCTCAGACCACCGCGATCCTACACACGTATCAACTCACCTGGGCCTCAGACCACCATGGTCCTACACATATCAACCCACCTGGGCTTCAGTCTTGTCCCTTTTTTATTAACATACTGATACACAAATATACACAGTCCAAATATTTTTCAAGCTTTCATAAAAATAATAAAACCCTCCAAAATTATATAGCCTGAATCAAAAATCTTCAAATCGACCGATAAATCATACATACATATATTGAATAAATAGATAGGGTATATTAAAATAACATGCATATTGGTGAAATTTTTAAATAGTAGTCAAAGCACATTAGATGCTGAATAGACCACAGATAGGGTTAGAGAATACTTATTTTAACCTTATACTAAGCAGATCAGACAAAATGATGCTCCAAAGTACTCGAATGACACCATCTCTCTCCTCCTTCCCCGTACACCCTTCTCTCTCTCCTTCTCTACGCGCCACTTCAATCTTCCTCTTCCCTGCTATGCACGAATCGGCCTTCTCTTCTCTCCTCCTCTCTATCCCACCTCTGCACGTACCTCTTATCTCTCTCTTTTCTTTTTCTCTCTACCTCTGTTTCCACTATACATTTCTCCTCCCCTTTTTTATCATTTTTTTTCTTTTCTTTATTATTATTATTTATTATTATTATTATTATTATTATTATTATTATTATTATTATTTTCCTTTTCTTTTCTTTTATAATCTAATCAGTACTCAAACGCTAGCACAGGCGCACCTTATGTATCAATCTAACTGATCCAAATATATTCTAAAATTATACAATCTATAATTATTTTTCATCACATTCAAATTATCCAAAATAATAAATACATCCAAAATATATTAACTAAAATTTAAGGTATTAAAAGAAGGTCTCCGCAGAAGGCGATAGAGTCTCGATCACTTTCGTCGTGATCCCTCCTTTCTTGATGTTTACCTCTATTCTCTTATTTTCTCTTGAGGTAATCTCTTTTCATGTGACCCTTCTTTTCACAATGGAAGCACTCTATATCTTAAATGTTAGAACCCCCGTTGCTCCTCTTTTATTTGCCGCCTCGATCCCTTGATCTTCTATGTCTCCAACCGCTAGTGGATACTAAGAATCTTGACTCGCCCGAAACCTCAATGCTTTCCTTCTGCCTTGACTCATTCGTAAGTAAGGAAGTAATAACTTCATAGAGGCTGAACATGAATATGCCTTTTTT